>JBBBDQ010000118.1:7317500-7340000 GCA_037127315.1 Ascarosepion bandense | reverse complement strand
CACAGGACTGAGTTCGAATCCTAATAGAGTTTTTTACATTCACATTTGCACAAATACGCCCGAGAAATATTTTGAATTCGTCTCCTGACCAAAATATGGATTAAATACAAGGACTAGTATATGAAAAATTGTTACTGCAATATTCAGTCACTTAAAAAAATAGATTGTTCTTACAATCACAAGTATGCACCGAATTTAAATAATTTATAAAGGCTTGACAAGCCGTAAAAAAGAGTCAGATCAGTCATTCAAACAGAAAGCGTTGCTTTCGATTTGATTTAACAATCAGATGATGATTCCCTTTCGATATTGTTGTGAACGTAAAGCATATTCCTATACGTAAACATGTGCGCAATTGGTTGATTGTAGGCGTGCTGTCCCGTAAATAAGTGAGTAAAACAGAAGCAAAATTCAAAGAAGATTTATCGCAGTAAAAAATTAAACAAATAAATTTTTAAAAAAAGGAAATTTAAGTAAATAATTAAGACAGTAATTTTAAGAGATTGAAAATGGTTCTTCCAAGACAACGGAAACGAATTTTAAATAAAATAAAATAAATAAATAAAAACTAAATTACAAATATTTGCTTAGAATATTTTTACTTCAGTTTTCAGTAGTTGCTCGATATTTTTTTTTTTAGTTATTACTTTTTTTTCTGTCAAAAACTGATTTTTTATAAGTTTTTAATACCTAAAAAGAAGAAAATATATTAAACTGGAACCGTATGAAAACCATGCAACAGTTATATTAACAAAAAATAAAAAATAAATAAATAAAATTTAACAAATTTTTTTTTTTAAATATTAAAAGCCTGGAATAAAAAATATATTTTTAAAATCATAATCAATAAAGTATATTTTTTTCTATGAATACACGATCATTATCAGTATATAAGACGCACAAACATTCACAAAAAGGTTTGGATATATTCTGTCTCTTACTCCAAGAATAGCAGGATGGGCACCATAAATCGTTATATTTTTGTTCCACGTTCTTTGTGTATGGTAATTTGCGCATTATAGAAAAAAAGTTTTCCCAAATTCTTGTACGTACACGATTAGAAGTAATTTTTTTGTGTTTTCTTATATTTAAAAGAAACAAAAACAAAGTTGCGTCTTATATACTATAACAATAGCAGAGGTAAGTTTATTATTCTCTTACCTGATTGTTACACAACAATTGCCTAGTTTGTTCATCGATAGCTCCAGGGGCCAAAAATCTCAATAGCGTTTATAAAAAATATATATATAATAATACGAAAAATACGTATTTTTTCTTTCTTTTTTCTTTCTTAATTTTCTTTTTTTTCTTTAGAGTAAATATATATATATATATATATATATATATATATATATATATTCTATAGATGTTTGTCCGCTTTTTATCAGTCTCTAAATATCTCCTTTTTGTCTTTGTCGGGTTAAAAACATATTCTTTGCAAGTTTACTTCTCAATATTTTCTTTTCTTTAAATTCGTCGATAGATAAGGACTACATCACGTGTCTCTATCTAACCACAGAAAATTGTTTTTTCTTTCTTTATGCCTTACCTGACCAATGGTCGGAATGGTAACCCCAAGGCAATTAACAGAAACTGACGCACCATCAACAAGTGTGTTTTACATTTATCCTTACACCTAAAACAAACAACGGGAAAGTAAAAAAAAAAAATTGTAGCAATTTATAATGTTTAAAAAATAATATAATTGGTTGCATTAATAATAAATTATACTAAACCATTTGAAACTCAAAAATAAAGAGTATTTTTTGCAAATATTTTATTTCCTAGCAGCGAAAAATCTACGAAAAATCTACGAAATATCTACGAAAATATCTAAGAAAAACTTAAAAAAAAAACAACAAATCAACGATATAACATTTGAGATATTAATGAATGAATGATTGAATTAATTATCAGAAAATTAAGTTTGCCGAGGAGTGATATCATAATACAGCTTTCGTAATTTTTCTTCGATTTTTTTTTTATATATTTAAAATATATATGCACGCTTTACTCGCGATTTGAACACAGAAAACTCACATTAACTGTTTTCCACGACTTTTTACAGACATGTGCATAGGTGATGGGATTGTTTTTGTTATCGCAAACGTTCAGGTGGAGGTAACGAAAGACGTGTAAGAAGCGAAAACCTTGCTAGTGGGGCTTTATGACGATGATGATAACTGTTGTAATAATAACAACAACAGCAACAGTTAGAATTTTCGAATCATTGTGACGGTGTGGAGCCCGGTACGGACCGTGGTCGTAATGGCGGCGGCGGCGTCGGTGGTGACGCAGGGGTGACAGTCTGTTGAGTCGACGATGGGCGGCAGTCGAGATGGCCCTGTCGAGCATTTGGTAGTCCGTGTTTAGATGTGTGTGGGTCAAGCCGAAGAAGGGAAGAAAAATACAGAATTTATGTGTGGGTTGATTTTAATTTAAAGGTTTTTTTTTTTTTTTTTTTTTGCGTATTGTAAGAACTGGAGAGAGAGAAAGAAAGAAAGAAAGAAAGAAAGAAAGAAAGAAAAAAATGGCCGCAAAAAAGCAAGACGCTGCTGCAGCAGCGACAGAGAAGCTAGACAAGGGCGGGAGCAGGTTCCAAAGACGGACGCGGTGACGACGGTAGTAGCAGCTGTAGAGGTGGTGCCTCACACATGAGAGGAGACGGAAGAGCCAGTGTCTGTGCGCATTGCTACCACACCTACTTACGAGGTAGCTATAAAATTATTACTACTATTACTATTACTACACGAGCATTAGTAGTAGTAAAACTAGATAAACAAACATACCAAAAACACAAATGCATGGCATTCATTATTTGAGTAAGTGCACTTGGGCGCAATCTTTCACTGTTAATTCGACCAGGATACCTGGGAAAATATAAGTAAATAACCTCTCTGTCTGTATCTTTATATATATATATATATATATATATATATATATATATATATATATATATATAAAATCATATCACCCCGAGCAAGGCGGTAACGCCACTGATGTGCAGGGGGCTACATAGGAGTGAAAAGATTAGAAAAGAGAAAGCCGGAAACCACATCCTAAACAGGGAACGAGGGATGAGCCTCTTCACCTGTTCAATAGTGTGTGTATATATATATATATATATATATATATATATATATATATATATATGCAATTTGTTGTATATATTATATTACTTATATATTATATTGTATGCGCGCTACTTATCTGAAATCGATAAATATCATTGATAGAGCTAAAATATTCAGTTTGATAGGCGTGAGTTTGTGGCCCTGGGTTTCACGCTTTTGCGATCATCAGACAAACGATCGCAAAAGCCTGAAACCCAGGGTCACAAATTAACACCTACGTAAATGTATATATATATATATATATATATACGTCTCTCTTTCTCTCTGTGCTACACTATTTCAAAACGTTGGTAATCATAGATCACAACAATTTTTTACCTTTACTTACTCTCTTTACTATCTCCTTTCTCTGACTCTCCTCTTCATTTATCTCCTTTTATTACTCTCCTTTTTCTTATACTCCTTAATATTACTCTTTTACCTACTCTCCTTTTTCATACGCTACTTGATACACTTCTTTTGATTACTTGTCTTTTTCTTACTTACCTTTTTACTTTGCATAATACTCACCATTTTTTATTCTTCCTTACACTCCTTGATACTTGAATTTACAGTATCCCTCCCACTCACTTGTTTAGTATCCATCTACAAAGTCTCATTCGTTGTATTCACTAGTTCTTGTTACCTTCAACGTGTTTTGTAAATTACAAATTTTCCAAACCCTCTTTCCTCAGTATATGTCCCTAAAATTGCAACTATCACTTACTGAGTCCTTGCATGAGCACACTTTTGCTTTTTCCTTCTTCTTCTATGTGCCCAGTCCTTTCAGAATGTAGACGACCATGGCTTTCCACGTGCCCTATTTATAGTGGCTCTTAGCACGCTTTTCTCCTGTTACACCACGAAACCCTCGTTCTGTCATCCACCTGATCAAGTCATTCAAATATGTTATCCGCTGCTTTCCCTTGTCCCTTTTTCCCTCTATCTGGCCTGTTAGTATCAGGTTCTCTAAGCCCTCCTTCCTCATTGCATGTCCCAGGAACTTTAGCTGTCTCTCCTGATACTCATTATTAATTTCCTTTTCGTTTCCATCCTATCTGAAACCACATCATTGCTCACATGCTCGATCCATGATAATCGCAGCATCCTTCTGTAGAACCACATTTCATTTGCTTGAAGTTTTTCCTTCATCATCGATGATATTGTCCAGAATTCACTGCTGTATTGAAGAACCGACATCACATAGCAATCCAGTACTCTCTTCTTTGTTTCTAGTGAAATTGTCCTGTTTATTAATACTTTACTTAATTTATGGAATGTTTCCTTCGCCATGCTGATTCGCCTTCGGATCTCTGTGCCACATTTTCCGTCTTTTGTTAGAACATTTCCCAGGTCTTTAAATTTTTGCACCTGCTTGATTTTAGTATCCCCCTACCTGTATTTGGCGGTTAGGTTGCTCTTTTGGCTAATGACCATGCATTCGGTTTTGTTGCAGATTATTTGTAGTCCTTTCTTGTCACTCTCTTCAGTTACCTCCTGAAGGAGGTTTTTTAGTTTCTTTACCGTGTCTGGTATCAGCACTGTATCATCTGTGTACCTTCTGTTGGAGGTCTTTTTAGTTTCTTTACCGTGTCTGGTATCAGCACTGTATCATCTGTGTACCTTCTGTTGGAGGTCTTTTTAGTTTCTTTACCGTGTCTGGTATCAGCACTGTATCATCTGTGTACCTTCTGTTGGAGGTCTTTTTAGTTTCTTTACCGTGTCTGGTATCAGCACTGTATCATCTGTGTACCTTCTGTTGGAGGTCTTTTTAGTTTCTTTACCGTGTCTGGTATCAGCACTGTATCATCTGTGTACCTTCTGTTGGAGGTCTTTTTAGTTTCTTTACCGTGTCTGGTATCAGCACTGTATCATCTGTGTACCTTCTGTTGGAGGTCTTTTTAGTTTCTTTA
Organism: Ascarosepion bandense; assembly: GCA_037127315.1. Lineage (NCBI taxonomy): Eukaryota > Metazoa > Mollusca > Cephalopoda > Sepiida > Sepiidae > Ascarosepion > Ascarosepion bandense. The sequence goes on along the minus strand of JBBBDQ010000118.1, from coordinate 7,334,974 downwards.
CCGTGTCTGGTATCAGCACTGTATCATCTGTGTACCTTCTGTTGGAGGTCTTTTTAGTTTCTTTACCGTGTCTGGTATCAGCACTGTATCATCTGTGTACCTTCTGTTGGAGGTCTTGTAGTTTCTTTCATTTTCCTTAAAACGTCCTCCTTATTTACATGCTCTGTCCATACCATCATCGACATCATTCGGCAAGAATAGATATCTGATGCCTCAAGTCTCATCTTATGCGAGCATTCATTTTTATTTACGAGAATTAATATTATATAATAGTTGAGCACTTCTTTTTTGTTTTACTGTGCCTCATCGGCCTTCCCTTATCTTCCGACCTCATGTGGAACCATTACTTTGAGTCAATAGCCAAATCCACTGTTAGGAAGGATGGGTCACTGTTTCGGGCAAGGAAGTTTTTTTTCCTCTTGAGTCCATCTTGCACATATAGAAATCAACCATCTGTCCATGCATGGAATGCACGCTTTGGGTGATCATGTCTCGAAAGAAACGTGACTGAGTGGGCAGAAGATTATTTCGCCGTAGGTTGCCATTGCTTTCTGCAGTAGACTGGTTGCCAACCAAGGCTATGGAACCCAAACTGTTCTATTATTTAACCCATAACTGAAAGATATAGAGGGATTTATATCTTTCCCATGGGTATTTGTGCGTAAGTGAATGCAAGATATGGTCAGACGCCCCTGCTGTTCATCTCAATGTTCTCGATAGGCTCCAAAGGAGAATCTGTAATGTGAGAGATCCCTACCTGGCAGCTCGAATCCAGCCACTTTCTCACCGGCGGGGTGTGGTTTCCCTCTGTCTATTCTACAAATTCTACAACCAGACCCTAAACAAGGTCCCACCTGTTTACAGTTAGATCAACCAGATGCAGCCGACAATTCTACTCCCTCAGCTTCTTTTCTCGCACTTCTCACCTGTGGAATTCCCTTCCATATACTTGCTTTCCTGACGGCTACAACTTCCAGGAATATAAATGCAATGTCAATTCCCATCTCTTATCCACTTGACTCCAGTTTTTTTCTACATTACCCTGTATATCATTTCGTTTCTCTCTACCTTCACAACTGTCATCACACCTGTGTTTCCATCCTTTTCTTGCCCTTTCTCTGACACCCCCTGTAACGGGTCCTTCTTTCTCTTCACTCTCCTCCTGTCTAAAATTTTACTCTTATGTAGCCCACCCCCCGTGCATCAGTGGCTGTACTGTCTTGCTTGAGTTGAAACGATTAAAAAAAACTTACCGATTTCTTCGTACTTAGTTTCTTCAGGGCATCTTTCTCTATTACAATGCACCTTAGGGCTTCAATATCAAATTTCCCATCCCCTGTTAAATTACTTCCTAGATATTTTATCTTCTGTAATTTAAAAAAAAAAATAATTATATCACCCCGAGCAAGGCGTAACGCCACTGATGTGCAGAAAAAGGAGTGAAAATATTGGAAAAGAGAAAACCGGAAACCACATCCTAAACAGGGAATAAGGGATGAGCCTCTTCACCTGTTCAATAGACGTGGGAGGAGTGTAAACCGGGCGACAATTTAGTCTATCTACTCCAATTGAAAAAAAAAAAGAAAAGAGTAAAAAGATTGGAAAAGAGAAAGCCGGAAGCCACATCCTAAGCAGGGAACAAGGGATGAGCCTCTTGTTGTAGCAGTATTCTATTCATGGACACATGGTAGATTTATAGATATTGTTGGATATTGGTTAATAGCAAGTGATTTGACACGCATGTAGACTTGTGTCGTCCCCCCAAATGAAAGGAAATCTATTGAGTGATCTAATGGAGTTATATATATATATAAGTAAATAGAATCTACTCACGCAAATGTGTTGGGTATGTCCATTATAGTAAAGTAGACTAACCGACCTGCTGAAGTAGATACTCTCCTGTGAATGAAGAAAATTACTTCAAGGGGACAAAAAGAAGGCAGCCATGTTAGAAGGCAAGTTATTTGATTTCTAGAGATATGTAAGATACATTCTGGAAACAAAATTTGTCTCACACGAAACAGTGAACCAACTTTCTTAGCAGCTGGCCTAGCAATGGATTCAGTGTCAACTTCTTGGGAGCTGAGTATGTTAGGCTGAGATGTGACATCTGCGGTTCTTAGTTGACATCTTAAGCTTCTTCTCTTACTGATAACTGTATATGCTATGAGGAAATTATAAAACACATTGTCTCAGGCTAGCCAAGTTTCAAAATGGCTGAAGGCAACGACATAGCCACACTAAAGGTTCTGCAGAAGTTATAAAATCAAAACGACTAAACATCAACCGTCATTGAGAATAACGATGTCTCAATTGTCTGGAACGCACCTATTTACAATGACAAAGAAAAGTAACTCTGAAATTATTATTAACAAGAATAGGAAAAAGTGTTTGATGCTCCTCAAATTAGTAATATAATTTTTAAATTTCCCAAAGTAATAGGTCAGTCAGTTAAGTGCTATATATGATACACGCTTTGGGTGATCATGTCTCGAAAGAAACATGACTGACTGGGCAGAAGATTATTTCGCAGTAGGTTACCATTGCTTTCTGTAGTAGACTGGTTGCCAACCAAGGCTATGGAACCCAATCTGTTCTATTATTTAACCCATAACTGAAAGATATAGAGGGATTTATACCTTTCCCATGGGTATTTGTGTGTAAGAGAATGCAAGGAATTTAACTGGAATTCGAACTCGGCACTCCGATTTGTCGTTCCGAGTCGATAAACCTAAAAGACCTAATGAGATCGAGTAGAGGAATACAAATCGAAAATAAAACGAGTCGACAGAGAAGCACCAGAACTCACAGAGAAGGCGATGGAAAAAATGTTCAGTAACCGTATATCCATGGAGCACGCCCTGTAGGCTGGGGTTTCAGAATACGTCGACTCCACTTCTGCAGAGTGGCAAAAACCCGCCAATGAGTTGTCCTGTGTATGAGAATAAACTACGTATGTGTCCTCGTTTTGACGATAAACTGCCTCCAGTAGAAAGACCTCTAATTGGGAAGTTTTGAGGAGCATGGAATCACCCCAATAGCTGTTGCTTGCAGGTCTACCCTGACTCAAGGTGGTAAAACTTTAATTGAAGGATTGGTTTTGTTTTTAGCAGAAATTCCTTTAAGTGGACTTTAACTAAGTTAAAACTTAGCAGGTCACTTTCTGTTCTTTTTTTTTTCAATTGGAGTAGATAGACTAAACTATCGCCCGGTTTACACTCCACCCACGTCTATTAAACAGGTGTAGAGGCTCATCCCTTGTTTCCTGTTTAGGATGTGGTTTCCGGCTTTCTCTTTTCCAATCTTTTCACTCTTTTCTTTTTTTTTTCTTCTCAATTGGCGTAGATAGACAAAACTATCGCCCGGTTTACACTCCACCCATGTCTACTGAACAGGTGAAGAGGCTCACCCCTTTTTTCCTGTTTAGGATGTGGTTTCCGGTTTTCTCTTTTCCAATCTTACGTAGCCCCCTGCTCATCAGTGGCCTTACCGCCTTGCTCGGGGTGATATGATTAAAAAAAAAAGCACCTGTTAGAGTCCAAGCTATGAACAAATAGTTAAATCTTCAAACTGGAGTCAAATCACGATTTATAGTTTAAGTTAAAATATTACCATAAATATATTTTTGAAGTAAAAATTATTGCTAGCAAAACTTTTTTCGCATAAAAAAATATTACTTGCAATACATTTTTGAAGTAAAAGTATTACCAGCAATATATTTTTTAAGTATAAAAACATTAAATATTTAAGTAAAATTATATTCTCAGAAATACAATTTTTAAGAGAAAATATTCCCAGCAATACATTTCTGAAGAGAAAAAATATTGACAACAATACATTTTTCGAAAAAAATCTGAATTATCAGCAATATATTTTTGAAAAGGGGTACTACCAGCAACGTACTTTTTGGAATCAGCGGATGTGCGTTGTGGTGCAGTGGATAACGTATCGAAACGACAAGTCAGGGAGCCGAGTTCGAAATCCAGTTGAATTCCCTGCATTCACTTACGCACGAAAACACCCTTGGGAAAGGTATTAATCCGTCTCTTCCTTCCAGTTATGGGTTAAATAACAGAACAGATTGTGTTCTATATCCTTGGCTCGCAACCAGTCTACAGCTGAAGGCAACCTACTGCGGAATACTCTTTTGCCCAGTCAGTCATGTCTTTTTCGAGACATGATCGCCCAAGCGTGTATTACGCTTGGCACTTAACTAGCTGACTGACATTTAGGAAGAAAAGCGAAATACATACCAGCAATACATTTGACTCAACAAAACCTTCACAAAAGTACGTCAATAAATCCTAATCTACAAACTGATTTCTTACAAAGAATACGTATTCTTTTCTTCCCAATCTATCCGAAAAATCTCATCGGCATTAAATAACCGAATGGAAATGATATGCAGTAAAACAAAACAAATTGAACCATATCCTGTAAGCATCAACACCTACGCTAACGAAAAGTTCAGCCGACCTGTAACAACCGACGTCCGACAGAAAGCCATTCTACAGGATAAAAAACAGGAAAGCAGAGGAAAATAACATTATCATATTGTAATTGTTTGCGTGCCTTCCTTCGTTAGTTTGCACGACACTTACGACTTGCCAATTCCTCATAAATGATGGACTATTTTGTTCTGCTTGTGAGAAAAGAGTGGGGAAAAGTACTACTTGGTTTCTGTAAGAAAATGGAATAAAGAAAGACAAACAAAAGTAGAGACAGAAAATCTGATTAAGCTGATAACAGACACTACACATTGATCTTCGAAGAAGTCCAAGAAGAGATGGTATTTTTCAGTGCGCCCTAATGTGACACAGGGCCGAAGTTTAGAGTAGGTTTATCGGCAATACTGTGGAAAATTGCTCTAGTGCCCTCAGCAGATCACTTTTTGAGACGTCCCATGCATCGGGCAATAAAATCAGCCCTCTCTTGAAGGGAAGGCATTGCCAAGAGAAAGATTTCTTGGGGTTAGGGATTAAAACTTTTACCCCCCCACACACACACACATGACTCCCGAAAAGATCGAAAAGCAATGGCGAATTTTTACAGCATCGAACGACGAAAACTGAGTTCAGCAATCGCTAAAAATCCAATTACCATAAATAAAATAGCATCAACTACTGAATTAGTTTTAATTTCTTTTTAAATTATTATCATTTTTATTATTGTTATTAAGAAAAAATGTTCGGGTAAATTCTCGTTTTAGGTACCGACGGCTTCCCCCCTCCTTCAAACTTATCCAAAATAGCATTATTTCTGTGCAAATGTATATGCTGAACTCAAATCAACAATTAGTTATTGAAGAAACTTACCTTTTTTATTTGAAATTCCATAAAAAAAAATTTAAAAAAACTATATCTCGCACTTTTTCTCTCCCGTAACTCTAACGCAGTCATGTAATTAACTGCTGAATGTCTTTCGGCGTAGGACAACAAATTACGGTCGATTTTTAGTCGATTTTCTTCCTTTACTGAAACATCCGGCGATGTACTTCCTGAAATGAAAGTAATGCGCTAGTGTATTTCTACGCTTATTATTTTCATTACAGGAAGTACATTGCCGGAAGTTTCAGTAAAGGAAGAAAATCGACCAAAGATTGTTGTCTTACGCAGTACGTCATTCTGCAGTTAATTACATTACTTCGTTAGAGTTACGGGAGAGAAAAAGTGCGAGATATAGTTCGTTTTTTTATGGACCTTCAAATAAAAAAAGGTAGGTTTCTTCAATAACTAATTGTTGATTTGAGTTCAGCGGATACATTTGCACAGAAATAATGCTATTTTGGATAAGTTTGAAGGGGGAAAAGCCGTCGGCACCTAAAACGAAAATTTACCAATGTTCGTATGGAAGAAATCTGGCTAGAAATAAAAGGAAGATAGAAGCGTTGAGAGTCTACTAATAATACCTAATAAACAATGGACTATTTTGTTTAGATTGCATATCTGAAAAAAAAAATTGGGGTAACTAAAAGAGGAGGAAGAAAGAACAAGATATTGTACTCACCGAGGGTAGGTTTTGTAAGGGTAGTAAGTGCTCTGTCGTCGTCGTCGTCGTCTTCGTCGTCGTCGTCGTCTAAAATAGTAATTTTTCTCCTGACCGACCCAGGGCCAAGGGATTGACAACTGTTATAGACGCACTTGTCTCGTTGAATCACGTTGAACGAGACCTAGAGAGATTTTAAAAAAAGCTACATTCTGTCGTACAGCAGTTCTCTACAAATCTTATAATAACTGCCGCATCCATATATCACAATTTCATATATTCATCTATACTATAATAAGACCCACGTCTGTCTGTCACAGTTTTATATCTGTACTATAATAAGTGTCGTGTCTACCCGTCCATCACAATTTCATATCTTCGAGCATGTAAACAATGACGAAGTTTTGGAAAGGATGGAACCGAAAAGGAGATTAATACTGTGCATCAGGAAGAGACAGCTAAAGTTCCTGGGACATGCAATAAGGAAGAAGGACTTGAAGAACCTGATACTAACAGGCCAGATAGAGGGAAAAAGAGATAGAGGAAAGCAGGGGATAACATATTTGAAGGGCCTGAGCAGGTGGATGACGGAACGTGGGTTGCGAGATGTTACATGAGAAAGCGTGTTCTGTGTCTTTCTCTAGCAACTTGCGTGGTTGGAGCTTTATCCATGCGCTTCGGGCAAATTGGTTGAAAGGAAATAAAACTGAAAAATTCTTTTTTCAATTGATTCTGTTATTTCCGAAAAGGAAAAAAAAAAGAAAAGAAAACCGCTGTGGGCCAATGGTGTAAACGTGTAAGGATAGGGAGACGTGGAAGGCCATGATGGCCTACGACCTGAAATGACAGGGCACATAGAAGAAGAATCTAGACTATATAAAGAGCTGCGTCTGTCTGTCTGACTGTCACAATTTCATATCTTAATATACTATAATAAGAGCCGTGTCCGTCCGTCACTCGATTCAACCAGTGATAACATATGCAGCATTTTCTTTTCTAATGAGATATAGAGTAATTCTTTCAGTAATAATTCAATTTAATTTAAACTAAACTAAAACCTGCACATCAAATTGAAAAGCAAAATCTTAGACGTTGAATTAATTGGTAAAGAATTTTTAGGGTAGAGGGTATTTGTTTTGTGCGCATGGGTCAAAAAGAATTACGTATAATAATATAATCTAAACATTTTTGTAAATGGAACTTTGTGTGTGTGTGTGTGTGTGTGTGTGTGTGTGTGTGTGTGTGTGTGTGTGTGTGTGTGTGTGTGTGTGTGTTCATTACCTATAGACTCCGAAACGACTGAACCGAATTTCTTGAAAATTTACACAGTTGTACTATAAGCGTCTGCGAGTGTTCTTAGCTTGATTTTGTGTCGAGGTACCCCCGATAAATATCGAAAATCGATAATCGAAAAAATCGGGTTCTAGAAGGAGTGGTCCGATTTTAATCAAATTTGATACACTCATAGACAAAGACATAAGAAACGATATTCAGAAGTTTCAAGGTTGCAGTTCTATCCTTGGATGACTTATTTGACTCCGATTTTGGAAATCGCTACCCCGATATCATAACAGGTCTGATCAAATCATTTTTCATCACTTTTACTTTAGTTTTTGCTTCGGGTTTGGCTCTAAGTAGGTATAATTGTCGTTCTTAGTCTCAGCCATGATACCATTTATTCAGAGAACTTATTTAGCCTTCAAATTTCAGTTTACGACGAAAAAAACATATTTGATATCGATGCCAGGAAATGAAAATTTGACTTACATCCATTCATTTTTCTTTCAGTCTACGGTTTCGCTTTAACTGGAAACAACTATTGCTTTTTAGTCGTATGGCATTTAACTGATTGACTGAGTTTTCGCGCAGAAGCCACCCGATCGCTTTCAACTTCCTACTGTTTTTTGTTTTCATTGCTACTGTTTTTAAAATCTAGACTTATTTATAAATGGAACTTTGTCTCTGACACGGCTCTCCCAGTTGTCGTTCCGAGTCGATATCCACTGCACCACAACGCACATCCTCAAGTCTCAAGAGACGCCAAAAACGAAAAATATACAAAAGATGTTTGCGAAAAAGATGTTTGCATTCATTTATGAAGACTAAGAAATATACTGACCTTTTATTTTCATTTTTATTTTTAATAATCATATCGCCCCATGCAAGCATTTTACTGCCACTGTTTTGCTGTGGGTAACACAGGAGAAAAGTTATGAGAAAGAGTGACATGTTATAGGGAGTGTCAGGAAGTGGTTAAGAGAAGGATGAGAATACTGATAAGAGTGGAGTGGACGGAGAAGGGAGCATGAGAGAGAGGATTCAGGTTAGTGAGACAGGAGATGACTATTGACTTTACATTTAAAATCTTGGAGATTGCAGCTGCCAGGAAAGTAAGTAAATGGAAGGGAATTCCACAGGCAGAAAGTGCGAGAAAAGAAGCTGAGGAAGTAGATTTTGTGTTTACAATTTATTGGTTTCACAGTAAAAGGGTGGGACCTAGTTATTAATCTTGTGGCTTGAGTAAATTTATATATAAGAGGCACCAGTGAGCTAAGTTCATCGGAGCAGAAGCCGTGAAAGTATTTGGAGAAGAGACACAAGGAAGTCACATTGCGCCGGGATCTATTATATTACAGACTCTCCGTTGGATTTTGTCAAGGACACCGAGGCGGATAGCAGAAGCACTCGACCAGACATGGCAGCATATTTTGAGAATCATGGCTACACTTAATATATAATAAAAAATTCACGTCTCAATAAAGAATTTGCGTTAAGCTGACAATGCAAACACTGGCTGTATCCCTTCAAAAGGACATTCAATTTGTGACTGAATGGTGTAGAAAGTCGCTCGTACATTTTAATGCCGCCAAAACAAACCTGCTTTCTTTTCAACATTATAGAGAAACTTTTTTGCCTATCGTCAGAATTTTTAAAGCTAGTCTTCTAGAGAGCAACACTTCACCTCCTTGGCTTCACTCTTTCAAATGATCTCAAATAGAATGACTACATCGAATTCATAACTGTATCCAGTGCTAGGAAGGTAGTGTCACTGTGTCGGAGCGGAAAGTTTTTCACGTTAGAATCCATTTTGCACAATTGTAAATCTACCAGTCGCATGTGCATTGAACACTATTGCCAAATCTGGTCGGGTGCTTCTGCTATTTTTGAGGTTCTCTACAAAATCTAAAAGATGATTTGCAATATTATCGATCTTGACTTAGCAGTTCGCCTTCAGTTACTTTCTCTCTATGTGGGTTCTCTTTGTCTTTTTTACAAGTATTTTCTTGCGAGCTTTTTCCCAGGTTCCCTGACCACTTGTTACTAGATTGGCATCAAGGTCTCACCCTTTTACCGTCGAATTAATTAAATGTAACCATCTCTTCAACAGTAACAGTTACTTTTTTCGTATTTCCCGCTTGTGGAACTTTCTACCGTTTGCTTACTTCCCTGATAGCTACAATCTCCAAAAGTTGAAGTATCGCACATTTTGTCTTTTGTTAGAACACTTCCTAGGTATTTAAATTTCTGTACCTGCTTGATTTTAGAGTCCCTCACCTGTATTTGACGTTTTGGGCTGCCCTTTTTAGGCATTTGTATTGAATTGAAGCAAATTGTCAACAGATTGTTGAACAAATTAATGTTTTTTCACGTGGGAATGAAATCTATGACATACATACATATTCTGAAGTTTAATATTTCAACGTATCTTTTGTTAGGATTAGTTTGTGGATTGTGAAATTAAAATGTTTTTACCTTAAAAAAATATTATTGCAAGATGTCGCCATAATTTTTATGCTAACAACTTTGCACTTCCGGCGTCTTGCTTACCTGTGATCATTAATCTTCAGCAATTTAAATCGGAATCGGAATTGGAATCATCAATTGCCATCTGTCTACTTGATTCTTATCCATCTCTTATCCTTTCTTCGATATTCTCTGCACCTTGTTTTTCTTGGACATCTCTTGTACCTTGTTTTTTTCTTTCAATTTAACCCCTGCGCACCAGTGACGGTCATGCCTTGCTTGAGGTGAAATGATTATAAAAAAGTAGAATATTAATGTTTTTGCACCGTTTGGCCACAGCCGTTTTTTTTTAGTTCCGGAAATAACAGAGAATCAATTGAAAAAATTCTTCAGTTTTATTTCCTTTCAACCAATTCGTCCGGAGCGAAGGAATAAAGCCTCAAACATGCAAGTTGCCAGAGAAGGACACAGATGATTCCGATTTAAATTGCTGAAGATTAATGATCACAGGTAAGCAAGACGCCGGAAGTGCAAAGTTGTTAGCATAAAAATTATGGCGACATCTTGCAATAATATTTTTTTAAGGTAAAAACATTTTAATTTCACAATCCACAAACTAATCCTAACAAAAGCTACGTTGAAATATTAAACTTCAGAATATGTATATATGTCATAGATTTCATTCCCACGTGAAAAAACATTAATTTGTTCAACAATCTGTTGAAAATTTGCTTCAATTCAATACAAATGCCTAAAAAGGGCAGCCCAAAACGTCAAATACAAATGAGGGACTCTAAAATCAAGCAAGCATAGAAATTTAAATACCTAGGAAGTGTTCTAACAAATGACGGAAAGTGCGACACTGAGATCCGAAGGCGAATTGGTATGGCGAAAGAAGCATTCCAGAAGTTGAGTAAAGTATCAAGGAACAGGAAAATTTCGCTAGAAACAAAGAGGAGAGTACTGGATTGCTATATGATGTCGGTTCTTCAATATGGCAGTGAATGTTGGACAATATCTTCGAAGATGAAGGAAAAACTTGAAGCAGCTGAAATGTGGTGCTGTAGAAGGATGTTGCTGATATCATGGACCGAGCATGTGAGCAATGACAAGGTTTTGGAAAGGATTGAAATGAAAAGGAAATTAATACTGAGCATCAGGAAGAGACAAATAAAATTTCTAGGACATGCAATGAGGAAGGAGAGCGTGGAGAACCTCTTACTAACAGGTGAGATAGAGGGAAAAGAGATAGGGGAAAGTAGCGGATAACATATTTGAAGGACCTGATCAGGTGGATGACCGAACGAGAGTTGCCTGGGGCAACATGAGAAAGCGTGCTAGAAAAAGCCACCAGAGATAGGGGGATATGAAAAGCCATGATCGCCTACGTTCTGAAAGGACAGGGCACATAGAAGCAGAAGTGTGGACTATGCAATGAACTTAGATTCGATTATATACATAAAAGATAATACTTACAGCAATGCGTGTCTTCTTTGATTTCTTGTGATCTGTCGGCAATTCTTCAGGTCCTAGGTCTGCATCGCAGACTTAATGAATGACGAATAATTATTTTGTTTTAAGTTTATTTTCATTTTAGTTTATTTCGGGGTGTGTGACACAGTAATTGTAGTATCGTTTCTTGAAGGAAACGACACGGAAATGGGGACAGAATAGATAAATGTCAAAAGTTTGGTCAACTAGTCATCGCTACGCTTTGGCATGTCTCACTAAGGAATCTGAGAGCGGAGAGATGTCTTTTCTCTTCCATTCTCGAAACCCTAATCACTGCCTTTGCGCGTTCTTCGGTTTTATATTAAAACATAAAAAGCAAAAGTGTTAGAATTCTTTGACTACGGTGTTCAGCCTACCCACACACAATTTGGGTCGTCAGAGTTCTAGCCATTACGGAAGGAGTTGCCATTTGAGGCCAGTATATGAATTCACATTAGTGCAAATTGGAAAGTGGCAAACGATTTCGACATCCAGTAATAATTATTTTATTCAAACAAGAAGACTAGATAGCATAATTGCGTTGACGGATACAAAACGTAGTTGTTTCAGCGGATGCTGAGTGAAAACCAGTGAGTTTGAAAAATTAGGAAAATATCAGCAGGGCGTTGCTCGGGGCGATTGTTAGATGGAAAACCAAGGAAGACTTGAGATTTTACAGGCAACCGCGTTGCTGGGGTAAGCGAAGAGGCTGATTGGTGTGTTCGTAATTTGAAAATACTTGATATCGGTCATAATTATTTAGCGATGATCAAACTGATGTGAACATCTTCTTCCTTGTGCCCTGTCTTTTCAGGACGTAGGCGATCATGGCTTTCCACGTCTCCCTATCCCTGGTGGCTTTTAGCACACTTTCTCCTGTCACACCACCCAAACCTCGCTCTGCCATCCACTAGTTCAATCCCATAAATCTAGAATATAGAAACTAGCATAGCTACAAAATGAGTGATCAGTTTACATATTGATTATAATATAGAATTGACCTCTCATTTTATATCCATATTATAATTTCTTATAAACAGTTGGCATATATATTCTTCTTCTATGTGCCCTGTCTTTTCAGGACGTAGACGATAATGGCTTTCTAAGGCTCCCTATGTCTGGTAGCTCTTAGAATGCCTTCTCCTGTTACACCCTGCAACCCTCGTTCCATCATCCACCTGATTAGGTCCTTCAAATCTGTTATCCGCAGCTTTCCCCTGTCACTTTGTCCTTGTATCTGGCCTGTTAGTATCAGGTTCTCCAAGCCCTCTTTCCTCATTGCATGTTTCAGATGTTTCTTCCTGATACTCAGTATTAATTTCCTTTTGTTTCTATCATTTCTAGGACCTCATCATTGCTCACATGCTCCATCCATGATATTCGCAGCATCCTACTGTAGAACAACATTTCAGTTGCTTCAAGTTTTTCCTTCATTTTTGATGATATTGTCCAACATTCACTAGCTCAATCCCATAAATCTAGAATATAGAAACTAGCATAGCTACAAAATCAACGTCCAAAGAGTCTGAGTTCCAGGACCATGGATTAGTTTTAAAGCTTTCATTACACCGGAGCAACGCCGGGCTATACTGCTAGTATTTCATATTTTAATAGCAGTGGTGTCATTAAGAAAAGTGATATGCTGTATGAAATTGGACATAATATATAGTGTAAAAGACTCATTAATTAGTCCCCTCTCTTTATATTTTCGCCTATAAATTTCAAAAGAGTGTGCGGTTGTCAGTAAGAGAAAGAACCCAACCTTCAAATTACAAACGGGAGATACAAAAATATAGCAAGTAAAACTACTTAAATATCTGCAAAGTTTTCTAATAGATCATGGAAAGTGCGACGCCGAAATTAGAAGTCGCACTTTAACAACGAAAGGTGCTTTACATAAAATAAACAAGGTATAAAGAAACAGGAAAATTTCGTTAGAAACAAAGGTAAGAGTAATTAAAGGTTGCGTAACGTCGTTGCAACCTATGGTGGACAATCACACCACAGATGAAGATTTTTCAGCAAAAGAAACGTGGATCTACAGAAGGATGCTGAGAATATTATGTACTGAATATATGAGCAATAAATTAGTCAGCTGAAATTACTAAGGCATAGTATGAGAAAAAGTGCTTGGAATATTTGACACTCACAGGGCATATTGAAGGCAAGAGGGACAAAGCGAACCTTACTTCGCTTTTGTAAATGGATGAAAAAACTCGGATTAGAAGAGATAGTAAAAATAACACAATTTACTAATTGTTGCAGCAAAAAATTGTGGAGAGCCATGATCGCCAACGTCTTTTAGCCCGCCCCCCCACACCAAAAAAAGATAACTATATTCAAGAAATAAACTGTTTATCTTTTTTTTTTAAATTTGTCATTCAGTAATGGATATATATTTTGAAGACTGTCGATACAATTGCATATTTTGCATCGACACTAAGTATCATTGTTTAACGAATAAGATTTCGAGTCGGGTTCGCATGATTGGTGCAGTGTATCTTTCCTGCTTGATTCGCTTATATATCGTCTCCTAACCAAATTATATAAGTATCGACAAAATACTTGCGAACCAACAATAACAACACGCTTACAAGTTAGGTGATTGTTATTCCTGCGATGGTAACTATTTCAAGACAGATCGTAATTGCGCTAAACGAGCATAGGGTCCTGGGCATGACGGTAAATTGCATCCGGCAGCAAGGTCTCTGATTGAGACGTTGTGAGGAGCATAGAACTACTTGTTAATTGCTGTTGTTTCCAGGTTCACCTGTTAGGGTCCCAGCTATGGGCAAACAGTTAACCCCCAAACTGGGATCAAAACACTATGAAAGTATAAAAATACACTTTTATCGAAATATATACATAAAAATACTCTTTTAAGGAAATATATATTTTTAAAGGAAAAATTTTACCAACAATACATTTTTGAAGGAAAAAATTATTCTCAGCAAAACATTTTTGAACACAATACTAGAAGACATTTTTAGTTTTCTAAAATGAAAAAGAATAAAAAGTCTCGTTAAATCAACTTCTCACTATAACTAAACATTAAAAAAAATACCTCAAGTCCCGACCTTTTTGGCATTAAATAACCCACAGAAGTTGATATGCCGTTAAACAAAATTAAAATCTTAAATGAAACGAGCGTTGGAATCAAAAAAGTTACCTTCTACAAGCTAAACAAAGTACGAGAAAACAGGAAAATATCATTAGAAAAAAAGAAAAGAATACTGAATTGCAATGTGATATAAATATATTGCTCGTATAACAGTGAGTACAGAATAATCTCTCCACAGATCACCAGGTTCACACTTTCCGCTGTTTTTTTTGTTTTTTAACAAGAGTAGAGTTTGCATCTTGTTTAGAATTGGGCTCAGGTTCCTTCTAAAGTCTTTTCATTCTCTTTCAGTTCTATTACCGCCTTGCGTCTTAGTGGCTTTATCACCTTGTTTGGGATGTATTAATTCAAAGAAGATATACAAATTTGTCAGTGATACTAATGTGTATCAGCACGGAATGAGAAATTAGATTACATTCACTTACACAAAAATACCCATGGGAATTCTTCCCCCACCGGTTATAATGAGAGCGCTGCTTGGCAATCAGTCTACCACAGAAAAAAAGGCAACCTACTGCGGGAAATATTTGACCTTGTCAGTTATGGATCGAAAGAGATATGATGATCCATGTGTGTATCGCGTATGGCTACTGACAGATTGCTAGTGCACAAACGGAAGCATAGCGATAGAGAGTTTTAAAATTTATCTCACTTTTGGCAAAAAAAAAAAAAAAAATCGACAAACCATAGTCAAGAATAACCGAAACGACCTCCGTACGGAAAAAAAAATGTTACCCATATTCTCCCTCTTAAACGCCATATCAGCCATCAGCCTATCTACGTCATAAATTAACCCTAGTTTGCAAATCAAACTCCAGCACAACCAGACAAGCACGATTCCTGACTTCCTATCCATGAAAATACAGTATCTGCAAAGGCACTGGGCATAAATGAGGCGGGAGAGGAGGCAAAGTGTGAGTCCTAATCAAAACAGTGTACGCCCCGTACGCTGTTTTGATTAGGACTCACTCTGAAGTTCGGACTCACTCTGAAGTTAGAAATAAACAACACTAAAAAAAGAAAAAAATAATTTTTTTTAATCGTATCACCCCGAGCAAGGCGGTAATGCCAACGATGTGCAGGGGATTACATAAGTGTAAAAAGATTAATTAGAAGAAAGTGAAGAGTAAGACGAACCAGTTAGAAAGGAGCAAGAGAAGGATGGGAATACAGGTGTGATGACAGTTTCTAAGGTGGAGAGAAAGGAAAGGATATACGGGGTGTAGAAAGAACTAGAGTCAAGTGGTTAATAGATAAGTATTAATATTGCATTTAAATTCCTGGAGGTTGTAGCCGTCAGAAAAGCAAGAATATGGAAGCGAGAATATGGAAGAAGCTGCAGGAGTAGAATTGCCGTCTGCATTTGGCTAACCTAACTGTGAATGGGTGGGACCCAGTTGCCAATCTGGTTGCACGAGTAAACACCTGTTGAGGAGGCACAAGTGACTTAAGTTCGTTCGAGCAGAAGCCATGAAAGTATTTATAGAACAGACAAAGTGAGGCCACATTTCATCGGTGGGGAAGTGGCTGTAGTCGAGCCGCCAAATCAGTACCTATTACCTTACTGATTCTCCTTTGGAGCCTGTCGAGAACACTGAGATAAACGGTAGGGGCGCCTGACCATATGTGGCAGCAGTATTCCATGCACGGACGAATGGTTGATTTGTATATATGCAAGATGGATTCAGGCGGAAAAAACATCTTGGCCCGACAAAATAGACAATCACGTTCACTATGGTATAAAGAAGCTCAAAATTATCGAAAAGAAACACAAAAAAAAACTCTATTAAATCCTGCAAACTCTCGAAAATAAAATCATGAAAAAACTGTCACCAAAAGATCCCCACAGAGAAGCACATAGACACCTGAAAATTTAATGAGGTTCATCAAAAGAAAGACACACAAATGCTCAGTGTATCACGACCCACTATCTATTGAAAACAGATATACTGATCATCAGTCTCTCGTAAAAACACAAACCGAGGCCCACCAACTCTCAAATAGCGACACACAAAACACTAGTATCTCCTAAAAGCACACGCCATAACTCACTGACACAAACTAGCTCTGTTTCTAGTAATTCTTCTTCTTCTTCTTCTTCTTCTTCTTCTTCTTCTTCTTCTTCTATGTGCTCTGTCCCTTCAGGACGTAGGCGACCATGGTTCTCCACGTGTCCCTATCCCTTGTGGCTCTTAGTATGTTTGCTCCTGTTACTCCTGGCAACCTCCGTTCCGTTATCCACCTGATCAGGCTCTGCAGATATGTTATCCGCTGCCTTCCTCTGTCTCTCTTTCCTTCTATCTGGCCAGTCAGTATCAGGTTCTCCAAGCCCACCTTCCCCATTGCATGTCCCAGGAACTTCAGTTGTCTCTTCCTGATGCTCAGTATTAATTTCCTTTTTGTTGCCATTCTTTCCAACACCTCATCCTTGCTTGCATGCTCAGTCCACGATATCCGCAGCATCCTTCTTTAGGACCACAGTTCCGCTGGTTCCAGTTTTGTCCTCATTTTCGATGATATTGTCCAGCATTCACTGCCGTATTGAAGAACTGACATCGCATAGTAATCCAGCACTCTTTTTTTTGTTACTAGTGAAATTTTCCTGTGTGTTAGTACTTTACTCAGGTTCTGGAATACGTTCTTTGCCATGCCAATTCGCCTTCGGATCTCTGTGTCACACTTTCCATCTCCTGTTAGAACACTTCCTAGGTATTTAAATTTTTGTACTTGCTTGATTCTGGTATCCTCCACCTGTATTTGGCATTTTGGGTTGCACCTTTTGCTGATGACCATGCATTCAGTTTTCTTAAAGTTTATTTGTAGTCCTTTTTTGTCACTCTCTAACGCTACCCTCTGTAGGAGGTCTTACCAAAACCGAGAGATTAACAAGTAGAAAAGAATTGCCTTTCTGCTTCCTGCTTTCCTGCATGCTGGAAATTCTCTTCAGTCGTTCCTGTCTTTAAGAATTGTGGTGAACCCTCGGACCCATCCAACTATCGCCCTATCAGTCTTTTACCGATATTCGGGAAAGTATTCGAGGCTATAATCAATGCTGAAATAGTTCATCATCTCACCGCCCACAAACTGTTCTCCGACAGGCAATATGGATTCCGCTTTGACAGGTCCACGGCCG
>JBBBDQ010000118.1:7220000-7312500 GCA_037127315.1 Ascarosepion bandense | reverse complement strand
TAAATGCCTATAATTAATAACAGAAGCCATTGGTTTATTCCAATGACTTCCCATACTTAATATTTCTTGCTTTCGCTCTCGCTTGGTCATGTGTGACGTCATGAGCTGTGATGCGACATTTGCTTCCAGCGTCTTAAATGCACGTGTTTGTTGTTGCTTAGAAATCTTCCATGTAAACAAAAACAGTTTGTCATTATGGTTTGTCCGTGTTTAAATATATAATGTAATTTGACATCTTTGAAAATGGCTTATGTAAGCCGAAAGCTCAGATTGGATTATTAAAAACCATGTATCAATATTGTAATTTTCTTTCTTCATTTACTGATAATGTTATTAAGCTTATCAGAGAAGATGAAAAATATTAGTATACTATTTAATAAAACATGCATTAATATATATATATATATATATATATATATATATATCGCCCCGGCAGTATACTGCCACTGGTGTGAAGAGAGTTACATAGGAGGAAAGTTATGGGAAAGAGTGACAGGTTATAGGGGTGTCAGCAAGAGAGTAAGAGAAGGATGAGAATACTGATGAGACTGTAGTGGACAAAGGAAAGTGCATAAGAGATTATGCGAATTAGTGAGATAGTAGATGACTATTGTGTTTAAATTTTTGGAGATTGTAGCTGTCGGGGAGACACGTAAACGGAAGGGAATTCAACACGCGGGAAGTGCGAGAAAAGAAGCTACTTGAGTAGAATTTGCGCTTACATTAAAATCGTTTCACAGAAAAAGGACTGGATCCAGTTGCTAATCTTGTGGTTCGAGTAAATTTATATATAGGGGGCACCTATCAGCTAAGTTCATCGGAGCAGTAGCAGTGATAATATTTGTCGTGGAGACATAAGGAAGCTACATTGCGCCCGTGAGAATGTCACTGTATCTGAGCTGCCAAGTCGGGATCGATCATATTACAGATTCTCCGTTGGATTTTGTCCAGGACCTCTAGGTGGATAGCAGGAGTATCCGACCAGATATGGCAGCAGTATTCAATGCAAGGACGGATGGTAGATTTGTATATAATGTTTTTCGTTTTGTAGCAACCTGTAGTTTTGAGTGAAACTGTCCCTATTCTCAGTTCAATTTTATTCTTATACTACTGGTCATGAATATGTACGTCATATACACCAGTAAACGCTGTATTTAGGATCTAATCTTATAGACACTTCACCATTATAGACCAACTTTCAGCCAAAACGGTTCCCTGACGACAATTGAGACCATTATAATCATGGGATCTGTACCTTACCAGAATCCTACCTTCTTTATATGCCGTGTCACCTCAGGGTGTAGACATTCATGGCTTTCCACAGCATCCAGTCTTGTCTAGCCTTAATAAACGTTGTATTTCTGATATTTCTCTTAAGCCTTGTTCCGCCATTATCATTCCCAAGTTCACTATATTAGGCGATGTTATTCTGTTATATTTTACTCTAAATGTCCTGTAAGTTTCAGATGTTTTCACGCAATCTTTCTCTATTATATGCCCCAGAAACCTCAACTGCCCTGTGAGTATCAGATTTTCTAAGCCGTCTTTCTTCATTATATGCCCTAGAAGCCTCAACTCTTGTGTGAGTATCATATATTCCAAGCAGTCTTTCATCATTATATGCCCCAGAAACCTCAACTGTCATGTGAATGTCAGATTTTCCAATCCCTCTTTCTACAATACATGCCCAAGAAACCTCAACTGTCATTTGAGTATCAGATTTTCCAATCACTTTTTCCTTATTACATGTCCCAGAAACCTCAACTGTCCTGTAAGTATCAGATTTTCCAATCCCTCTTTCCTCATTATATGTCCCAAAAATCTCAACTGTCCTGTGAGTATCAGATTTTTCAAACCGTCTTTCCTCGTTATATACCCCAGGAACCTCAACTCTTCTGCGAGTATCAGGTTTTCTAATCTCTCTATCTTTATTATACGCCTCAGAAGCCACAACTGTCCTGTGAGTATCAGATTTTCCAATTCTTCTTTTCTCATTATATTCCCCAGAAACCTCAACTGTCTCTTCCCGATGCTAAGAATTAGTTTCCTTTTTGTTTTCATTTCCCCCCAAAACTTTCTCGTTGCTCTCATGTAATTGTCCACGGTATCCTCAGCATCCTTCTGTAGAACCACATTTCTGTTGCTACAAGTCTCTTTTTCATCTTCGAGAAGATCGTCTAACACTCACTTCCATACAGGACAGATATCACATAACAATTTTCTACTCTTTTCCGTGTCTCTGGTGAAATTCTCCCGAAACCATTGAAACTGTGAGCTATTCGACTATTGTCATTTCAGTCCTACGGAGATCAATTAGCGACGTCAGAAAAATATGAAGAGAAAATAAGAAGTCAAGGATTAAATCCCATGAGTTTCACCAGAAAAGCAGCTTCAACCTACGCCATTAGATATTTTGAGTCCCTAACTATTTTAACAATACGGCCAATTATCCACAGGTAAAATTATCTCCGTCTCTCTCTTCCTCTCTCTCTCTCTCTCTCCTCTATCTCTCCCTCTCTCTCTCTCTCTCTCTCTCTCTCTCTCTCTCTCCACTATTTTTCTTCTCATTTTTTTCTTATTCTGAAATGATTTTGCTCTCCGATAGTTTACACGCAATTGGCAATTAATGTAACTCAGTATAGTAAAACGTACTGAAATAACCGATTTTCTTTCAGACGTTGTTTTAAAGTTTATATCTTTTCTTTCTTCTGCACATCAACTCTAATAAGAAATTTATTCAGTAACCCCTTTCTTTGAGTGACTTGTGACTTTTGAGCCATATTTGGGTGAATATATATATATATTTTTCTAAACATATACAGTTAAATATAAGAGACAATGAATGTCTATTATGTTTAATCATGAGCCGTTCAAAAGATCGTATATTGGTTTTAATTTCAGGTGAAAATAAAGAAAAAATTTCTCTAAGATTTGGATATTGTTTTATTATGTTGGTTCTGAGCTTTCGGCTCACATAAGCCATCTTCAGAGAGGTTACAGGGACGTTAACATAAAAAAAAAATCCACCATCAAAGATGATTTTATCTTGTGTTGACATAAAACTTTATTAACAAATAACAGTCACAGATGCAGTTCGTAAATTTGTAATGCGGTTCTATGACGTCACACCACGTGAAAGCTTGAAATGTTGACAGAACCATATATTTAAATGAAATGTAATGTGTTATGATCTGGTTTAAATGTGATTTTATTAAGTGTGGGTTGTTTTGATTTAATATATATAGTCATCTGCAGAGAGATCTGTTTCGCTGTATCACAGCTCATCAGTACGGTTAAACATCCGATTGCTTCTAGCCAGGATTGAAACCCGACATAATTGACATCAGTCAGCAATTCTACCTCTGAGCTATGGTTGCTCGGTAGAGGAAGGCGGTCTTTTATGCGTGTTATATAGAATGTAAACATACACCAGTAGCAGAGACTGTTCAAATTCATTACTGAATGAACGATGCGTAGATGTTTGAGTAGCTACTGTTTTTTCAAAGTCTCTCTCTCTCTCTCTCTCTCTCTCTCTATATATATATATATATATATATATGTGTAAATTTATCACGATACTCGTTTCGAAAAAAACCTCCGAGTACATACGCGGAAGGAAAAAATGGTTGTAATAAAAGAAAGTGTTAAGTACTTGAGCATCATTTAAAGTACGGAGCCCAAAGAAAAACCCGAGACGAGTAATCTATAATAAAAAAGCGCTCAATACGTAAGCAGAGCAGAAAAAGTAAATAAGCTAAAGAGCCAACAAACCTACCAAAGTTTCACCTAACCGTATCTTCAGGTAAGGCTGGCTAAAGAGGATGCAGATGACACAAGATATAGGGAACTCAATAACTCACATGACTAAAACAAAGAAGACACCAAACATAAAATATATATAAACTATATAAACTTTCAGTATATATATATATATATATATAGCAAACGCCAGCCCCAAAATTTAAAAGACATCCTCACCTCATGAAAATTTGAACAACAACACACAATACAGGGGGGGGATCACAAAATGCAACAAAACAAGATGTGGGGTCTGCAAAATAATAATAGAAGGAAAATAGTTCCAGTTCGAAAACGCAACTACATTCGAAATAAAATCGGATCTAAGCTGCAACTCGAAAAATGCAATTTACGCTCTAAAATGCGACAGATGCACAAAGATATACATAGGAGCGACACAATGCTTAAATCAACGTATCTCACTTCATAAGAGCAATATCAGATTATCACATAACAGAAATTTATATGTCTCTAAACATCTACATGAATGCGGTAACGGCCTATTTTCAGTCCAACCAATCTATCAAAATATTAATTATGAGATTCTGCTAATGCAGGAAGAAAGATTCATAAAAAAATACAAACCTTCGCTCAACAAAACAACATAAAAAACAAACACACTGAAAAACATACAGAAACACGCATACATATACTCATAGATAAAAAAAAATACACACACCAATCTCAAAAGCAAATCCAATTCATACTAAATAAATAAATAAATAAAAACACCCACACACGCAAACAGACACATAGAGACACACACTCACAGAATACAATCCAACTAACACACACCTAAAAACACAGAAACACGCATACATATACACACAATAAATAAAAATCACCCACACACACAAACGGACATAAATAAAAAAGGCCCTCACAAACACACACACACACACACACAAAGACACAAAATATCACCAAACCCATAAGATAATAAAAAGGGGCCAGAATGCCTTAAGACAACAATTTACCTTTTCATCTGTTTGTTTATTTATTTAACTGGTCAACCCATTAGGACACATGCTGACAGAGAAAAGAGACGATTCAAACGGCATTGAACTTATGAATATATATATATATATATATATATATCATCGCTCATTTGATTATGAATTGGAGCACTCTACGCGCTAAAAAGCCTGCCTTCTTCTACTGGACGCTCGTGGCCTAGGGGTAGAATCGCCGACTGACGCCAATTCAGTAGGGTTTCAATCCTAGGTTAGGAAGCGACCGGAGTCTAAGCAGTATTGATGAGCTGTAATACAGCGAAACATATCTGTCTGCGGATGACTACATATATAGATAGATAGATAGATAGATAGATAGATACTGAAAGAGGTCTTTTATACTATCTGGTGTACCCATCTAGTTCCACAACTTACTACTGATCGTGTGTTAGAGAGACCAGATCAATTAGTTGCCTGTATTAAAAACAAGTGACCGCATTGAAATTCTTTACTTAAAGACATCAAGGCTGATCTACATCGGAGACAGAAGATCTATGACTCATACTGAGTAAGTAGAGACATGCAGACGTCAATGTGTATACAACTGCTTGCGCTCCGGGACAGATCTAGAGTAAGCACGACACATTTCTCATGAGACACTGACTACTACTACTTTTATGTGCCCTGTCCTTTCAAGACGTAGGCGATCATGGCTTTCCACATCTCCCTATCCCTGGTGGCTCTTAGCACGCTTTCTCCTGTTGCACCATGTAACCCACGTTCCGTCAGCTACCTGATCAGGTCCTTCAAATATGTTATCCGCTGCTTTCCCCTCAATTTTCCCCTCTCTATTTGGCCTGTTAGTATCAGGTTCTCCAAGCCCTCTTTCCTCATTGCATGTCCCAGGAACTTTAATTGTCTCTTCCTTATGCTCAGTATTAATTTCCTTTTCGTCTCCATCCTTTCCAAAACCTCATCCATTGCTCACATGCTCGATCCATGATATTCGCAGCATCCTTCTGTAGAACCACATTTCAGCTGCTTCAAGTTTTTCTTCATCTTTGTTGATATTTTCCAACATACACTGCCATATTGAAGAACCAACATCACATAGCAATCTAGTACTCTCTTCTTTGTTTCCAACGAAATTGTCCTGTTTCTTAAAACTTTACTCAAATTCTGGAATGCTTCCTTCGACATGCAAATTCGCCTTCGGATCTCAGTGTCGCACTTTCCGTCTTCTGTTAAAACACTTCCTAGATATTTAACATCCCAAATGATGTCATTTGAGGATTTTAAGAATTTTGATAATAAAGAATGTCTGAAAATAGCTTTAGAAATCTGTTTAAGGATTTCGATATCGAGACGACATTAATCTTTTGGTTTGTTTTCATGACTTATAAAACTTCCTGGGTTATTTAAAACAGATACGTATTTTGGATTGAATAATACTTTTTTGCGAGTACATATTACAATTTTTGGTACGTAACAATGATTTTCCAGACAAAAGACATACTATTTAATACACAGCTGAAGGGAGTCATATCTTTTCCCAAGAGTCAGTCAGTTAAGTGCCATACGTGATACACGCTTTGGGGGATCGTGTCTCGAAAGAGACATGACTGACTGGGCAGAAGATTATCCGGCAGTAGTTTACCATTGCTTTCTGCGGTAGACTGGTTGCCAGCCAAGGCTAAAGAACCAAATCTGTTCTATTATTTAACCCATAACTGGAGGGCAGAAGCGGATTAATACCTTTCCCAAGCGTAGTTGTGCGTAAGTGAATACTGGAATTCGAACTCGGCTCCCCGAGTTGTCGTTCCGAGTGGATATTCACTGCGCCACAACGCACAAGGCTACCTGCACAGAAGTGATTGCAATCTGTTGGATTTTGAACACAACTTACTAATTTCTCATTCGGGGCCGCTATCTAAACATTTATCAATGGAACTTTGTGTGTGTGTGTGTGTGTGTGTGTGTGTGTGTGTGTGTGTGTGTGTGTGTGTGTGTGCCCGTTACCTATAGACTCCGAAACGGCTGAACTGATTTTCTTGAAAATTTACACAGTTGTACTATAAGCGTCTGCGAGTGTTCTTAGCTAGGTTTTGTGTCGAGGTATTCCCGATAAATATCGAAAATCGATAATCGAAAAAATCATTTTGATTTTAATCAAATTTGATACACTCATAGACAAAGACATAAGAAACGATATTCAGAAGTTTCAAGGTTGCAGTTCTTACAGTAGTGCAGAAAATCGATAAAATTATATATATAAAGCAAGATGTTTGTGTGTTTATCTGTGTGTATGTCCTTTATATACAGCCACAAGTTTTATCCTATTCTCACTAAACTTCACACAAATATTCTTTCGGCTGAGTCTGAGCTCCAGGCCCATGGGTTAGTTTTAAAGCTCTCATTACACGCCGGGCTATACTGCTAGTCCGTTATAACAATACAACACGTTAACATTATAAATAATTTTTTTTCAAACCGCGAGAAAGTCCGGATAAAGCAACCTCAATCGAGAGAGACGAGAGGATTCAGAAAGGAAGAACACCTGAGATGGGATGGCGTCATTAAATACAGGCAAGAGAATTTTGAAGATTAGAAAACAACCTTGTTTATAGAAATGTTCATAAATGAAAAGATCGTCGATGATTCGAATTTCTAGGATAATAGAATGTAGCATAAGAACCTGGGTGTCAAATTTCAATTCTAAATTTCGGAGAGCAATATACGGAAAATATCTACCAAACTCGCATATACATATATACTAGCAGTATAGCCCGGAGTGGCTCGGGAGTAATGAAAGCTTTAAAACTATTCTATGGTCTTGGAGCTCATACTCTTTGGACGTTGGCACGAAAGACTAAAAAGCAATAGTTATTTCCAGTTAAAGCGAAACCGTAGACTGAAAGAAAAATGAATGGATCTAAGTCAAATTTTGATTTCCTGCTATCGATATCAAATAAGTTTTTTTCGTCGTAATCTGAATTTTGAAGGCTAAATAAGTCCTCTGAGTAAATGGCATTATGGCTGAGACTAAGAACTACAATTATACCTACTTAGAGTCAAACCCGAAGCAAAAACTAAAATAAAAGGGCTGAAAAAATACAGCCATACAGGTAGATAAACAGACACACACACAAACATCCTACCTTTTATATACACATATATATTATTGATTTTCTGCACTATTGTAAGAAATGCAACCTTGAAACTTCTGAATATCGTTTCTTATATCTTTGTCTATGAGTATATCAAATTTGATTAAAATCGTACCACTCCTTCTATAACCCGATTTTTTCGATTATCGATTTATCGGAGGTACCTCGACACAAAACCTAGCTAAGAACAGTCGCAGATGCTTATAGAACAACTGTGTAAATTTTCAAGAAAATTGGTTCCACTGTTTCGAAGTCTATAGGTAACGAACACACACACACAGACACACACACAAACAAAGTTCCATTTATGAATAAGTTTATATACATATATATATATATATATATATATATATATATATAATGATTATTTAATTACTTAGCTTTTAGTATTATAAAAAGACCAGTACACAGTATTCAATACAGTTATATTGTAGAACGTTCGAATATTCTTCATTTCCAAACGAGTTATTACGCGACCTAGGTTTCTACCATGAGGTGCCTTTAGGCGATTTGCAATAACGAATTTTACCGCGTTTTTTAAGAACGCCAACTTAACAAAGATTTTTGGAACGCGCAATTTTCAAAATTAGAAGAAATTATAACGTTTTTTTACATGGTTGTATGACCCTAACATGAGCCTACAACCATGGATGCAAACGTTTTATTTTCTTCTAATTTTAAAAATTGCGCGTTCAAAAAATCCCTGTGACGTGAGCGTTCTTAAAAAATCGGTACAACCAGTTATTGCAAATCGCCTGAAGGCACCACATGGTAGAAACCTAGGTCGCGTAATAACTCGTTTACAAATTATATATATATATATATATATATATATATATATATATATATATATATCCGAGTGAATATAGAATGAGGAGAGAAAAAAGAAAAATTTTTTTCCTTCCAAAACATTAATTTAAAACAGTGCTCAATATATGATGTATAGAGCTGTGAATATTTATTATAAATTATGTTTTAGAACATATACATAATTTCTTCATAATAAGGACATATATAGAAGAAATTATGTGCATGTTCTAAAACATAATTTATAATATATATATATATATATATATATATATATATATATATATATATATGTCATAATCGTGTCTCCTCAAGCAAGGCATTTCACTGCCACTGTTAAACAGAGGCTTACATAGGAGGTAAGTTTTGAGAAAGTCTGACGTTACAGTGGGTGTCAAAAAGAGGGTAGGAAGTAGAGTAAACAAAAGACGGAGCATGAGTGAGAAAGTGGATGCAAGTTAGTGAGATAGATTACTATTAACTTTACATTTGAATTTATTTCACAGTAAAGGGTGGAACCTAGTTGCTAATCTTGTGGCTCGAGTAAATTCATATATAGAGGGCACCAGTGAGCTAAGTTCATCGGAGCAGAAGCCATGAAATTATTTGTAGAAGAGACACAGGTAACCCACATTACGCCGGAAAGTGAGTGTATCTGAGCTGCCAAGTCGGGATCGATCACATTACAGATTCTCTGTTGGATTTTGTCAAGAAACACTAGGTGGATAGCGGGAGAACCCGACCAGATATGGCAGCAGTATTCAGTGCACGGGCGGATGGTAGATTTATATATGTGCAGGATTGTTTCAGACGGGAAAAACTTCCTAGACCTCCACACACACACACACACACACACACACACACACGTATATATATATATATATATATATATATATATATATATATATATTAATCATTTCACTCCAAGCAAAGAATAGATAAAATCTGACATATTTGTAATTTTTTTTGTTTAAACATTATTTTTAATGATTGCTCAGATTTGTTTAAACAAGTAAATTTTTCAAAAATATGTCGCATTTAGACCATTTCGTAAAGTAATTGTCTTTGTTTGCATTAGGATAGGAAACAGAGCAAATATGTATACTTCGAGACAGGGGCGGACTGAGCCATCGGTCAATCGGACCATGCCCGAGGGCCCGGCACTGGAAGGGGGCCTGCCTGGCTGACAATAAAATTTTGAAGGATGTCCTTGTTATACACTCTAATACATACAGTCTGATTCGGGTTAGTCATCTGCACATCATAGTGTGTCTCTAACCCTGGCCATAGCTAACTTCTTTTGATTTTGCTGCACTAATTGCCTGGTCAAAGGGAAAACGTAATAAATCATTTTAACCTTCCAAGAATATTCGGATGATTATAGACCTTGCGCTTCTGTAATCTGAAGTACTTGGCAAGCAATCGAAAGGGATCATTCAGTCCTCCTGCTCCCATCTCAGTCACTCATAAAAGCCACTAAAATCTTCATATGATTGTTAGAATTTGCAAAAAAAGGACACCTTTTTCCTAACTCCTGTCTGTTGCCAAGCATTTTAAGTTAAAATATTGAATTTTGTTCAATATGTCATCATGCTTTGTTGTTACTATCAGCATGTGTCCATGAACATCTTCATGACCTTGAAGTTTTCAAATCTTTTCATGCACATAAACACATATATCTATAACTTGAACTAAAGCCCTTACTTAGTTATGCCAATATGCACAATTCACCTGCTGCGCAACCTCTACATGTAGCATTTAACTGTAAAGAGCCGGGGAGGGGCCCGAGAGCCTATAACACTCTCAGTCCACCCCTGCTTCGAGAATCGGAAAAGGTGTATAATCAAAAGCACTACTCAAGTTTTGTCAGATCAGGAGTTTCTACCCGGTGGAGCTGTATAAGACATGTTAGATCTAATGACGGTTTCTTGGACGCAGGTTCGAATTCTGCTGGAGAACGCATACTTTCCAACTAAAATTTCTCGATTGTCAATAAATATATTGTTTAATAAAAAAAGCTCTCAAATATTTTTTAAAGTATTTACTCAAATATGAGTGTCCCTTAAAAATAACGTTTAAAAAAATAAATAAAATATATGGCGGATTTAATGTATTTCGTAAAATTATATATATATATATATATTTTCTTTCATTTGTTTTTCTCGTTCAAATATCACGCATCTTGGTTGTATCATTTTAAGAAATCTCTAATAAGTCCTCGAGTGTGAATGCTAACGTATCTATTATATGTATCAATTAAATTGTAATTTGAAGTATTCATTTTCAGGTAGCTAATTAGCTGCCTTTAGACGATAAGATCCAGCAATATTAAACTTTTCAGAACCGTTCTTTTGTGTATAAATCAGTAAAAATCTCGAGGAGAAATATCCCTAGTCAGAGCAGAACAGATTTTCCCACATTTCTTCCATTCTGTATTCCTCTAAATATGTCACTTCTATATATCCCCCCTCTCTCTTTGTTTCCTATTTCCTTCCCTTTACAGTCTCACCTCTACTTCCATTCTTTTTCTATATTTCCTATTTCCCCTCTCTTTCCATACATCTCCTCTCATTCTCTCTCCAACCTCTCCCTTTTTTCCTCTCTTGTTTCCTATGCTAACCTATAGCCCCTCTTTTTTCTCTCATTTTAGACTCTCTCCCAATTAACTTCTTATTTCCTTTCTCCTTTCTGTCTCTCCTTTACCATCCCTCTTTTCCCGCCTCTCCGATTTCTCCCCTCCTTCTCCTCTCTTTCCATACATCTCCTCTCATTCTCTCTCCAACCTCTCCCTTTTTTCCTCTCTTGTTTCCTATGCTAACCTATAGCCCCTCTTTTTTCTCTCATTTTAGACTCTCTCCCAATTAACTTCTTATTTCCTTTCTCTTTTCTGTCTCTCCTTTACCATCCCTCTTTTCCCGCCTCTCCGATTTCTCCCCTCCTTCTCCTCTCTTTCCATACATCTCCTCTCATTCTCTCTCCAACCTCTCCCTTTTTTCCTCTCTTGTTTCCTATGCTAACCTATAGCCCCTCTTTTTTCTCTCATTTTAGACTCTCTCCCAATTAACTTCTTATTTCCTTTCTCTTTTCTGTCTCTCCTTTACCATCCCTCTTTTCCCGCCTCTCCGATTTCTCCCATCTTTCTCTTCCTATCCCTCCTCTATCTCTCTATCTCCACACTCTAACTTTTCTTCCCTGTCGTCTCTCTTCTTTGTCATAATTTTCTTTTAATATGCCATCTACCTACCTCCCAGAAAGTTGGCAATCATGGCTTTCCACAACAGGCAAATAATAACGATTGTTTTGTTACAATCATAAACTCCTTAGGTTACTCGTTTTCTTTCTGCGTACGTGTCAAGCCCTCTTTTCTCTTGACGTGTCTTAGAAATATAGACAAATAGAATGATCTATTATTAAACGTCGTACAAGTGGCAACAAAAATGAGGACAATAACCCGAATAATGTAAATACTGTAAATACTACCTCATCTCAGATATATAGACAAATAGAATGATCTATTATTAAACGTCGTACAAATGGCAACAAAGATGGGGGCAATAGTCCGAATAATGTAAATACTATAAATATTACCTCATCTCAGAAATATAGACAAATAGAATGAGCTATTATTAAACGTAGTATAAATGGCAACAAAGATGAGGACAATAGTCCGAATAATGTAAATACTGTAAATTCTACCTCATCTCAGAAATATAGACAAATAGAATGATCTATTATTAAACGTCGTACAAATGGCAACAAAGATGAGGACAATATTCCGAATTATGTAAATACTGTAAATATTACCTCATCTCAGAAATATAGACAAATAGAATGATCTATTATTAAACGTCGTACAAATGGCAACAAAGATGAGGACAATAGTCCGAATAATGTAAATACTGTAAATACTACCTAATCTCAGAAATATAGACAAATAGAATGAGCTATTATTAAACGTCGTGCAAATTTCAACAGAGATGAGGACAATAGTCCTAATAATGCAAGTACTGAGATAAATCCACTCAGGAATATGTCCTGCAAAGAAGCTGTATGAAATGAATTTCCTTTTTATTACGAGTGGGTTCTGAAGGAATTAAGATGGTTCGTTCCTATGTACATAACATACCGGATCTTAGCTTTAATAGTACAAATTGGCATAAATTAATTTAATAACGCTTTTGAACTCTGTTAAGTCGACTCGGAACTAGAAATTGGAGAGCCGAGTTCGAATTCCAAATTATTTGCATTTACTTACACGCAAATACCATTGGGAAGGGTATTAATTCCTTACTTCCCTCCAGTTATGGGTTAAATAACAGGACAGAATGGGTTCTATAGTCTTGGTTGGCAAGAAAGTAATGGCAACTTACTGCGGGATAATCTTCTGCCCAGTCAGTCATGCCTCGAAAGAGACATGATCGTCCAAAGCGTGTATCACATATGGCACTTAACTGACTGAAATAAAATAACTGAATAGAGAAAAAAAATGATGTCGAAAAACATGTAAAAGTAAAAAATGAAAGTTAATCAATTTTTTTTCCATGGTTTCCTCGTCAACGTGAATTTAAGCGCGTTACTTGATTGTCATCTAGGTCCCACCCTTTTGCAGTTGTAATAATTAAATGCAATCGGCACTTTTACTCGAACAATTTCTTTTCTCGCACTTCCCCCGTGGAACACCTCTCTGTTTACTTGCTTCCTTGAGAGCTTCAATCTCCCAAAATTTGAATGCAACATCAATTGCCATCCTCTATCTTTATGAATCCCATTCATCTTTTATCCTTTCGTCAATCTCTTCTGTACCCAGTTTTTTCTCTCCCTGTATTCCACTGCGAATTAATGGCGATCGCATCTTGCTGGAGGCGAAATGATTAACAAAAAAAAAAAAATGAAAGAAAGAAAAAAAAAATTTCCAGAAAATGCGTTACTTCATAAAACGGAACATGAAAACACACAGAAAGAAAGAAAGAAAGAAAGAAAAAGCGAGAGAGATGAATATATAAACCTATGTCCACAAACTAGAAACAGGCAAATTAAGAAGATAAATTAATGGCTTATAGAAGCATCGAAATAAGTGCAGATTTTCAGAAGCGTAGTGTCAAGCGCGTAGAGGCTTGACATAAAACTGCCAAGCCCATATTAACTGCACGTTTTATTGAAATGCTTCTGCTCGTCGACATCAATATAAAATCAAACGTACGAAGAAATAAAACGTAATTTTAATTGACATACCTTGAAGCTAATATGCTTCATCGGATTGATGCTTAATTATTATGACATACATACGTGAAATAAATCAAGGAAAATCTTTGGTTAAAGATTCAGAAGATTTACCTATTTGGTCTGCCTATCGACCGATATATCTCCGACGTAGGTTACGCCTCCTAGTATTAATTCTCACATCAAAACTTAAGTGGAATAACTATAGAAAATCCATAGCTAAATCCGCTGCTAAGAAAGTCGGTTCTCTGGAGGCCAGGAAGTTTTTCCGCCTGAATAAAATCTACCATCCGCCCGTGCATTGAATACTGCTGCCATATCTGGTCGGGTGCTCCTGCTATCCACCTAGGGGTCCTTGACAAAATCCAACGGGGAATCTGTAATGTGATCGACCCCGACTTGGCAGCTAGGATACAGTCGTTTTCTCACCGACGCAGTGTGGCTTCCCTTTGTCACTTCTACAAATACTTTCACGGCTTCTGCTCCGATGAACTTAGCTCACTAGTGCCCTCTATATATGAATTTCCCCGAGCCACAAGATTAGCAACTATGTCCCACCCTTTTACCGTGAAACCGATAAATTGTAAACGCAAATTCTACTCCATCAGCTTTTCTTCTTGCACCTCTCGCCTATGGAATTCCCTTCCGCTTACTTGCTTTCCCGACAGCTACAATCTTCAAGAATTCAAATGTAAAGTCAATAGTCACCTCCTGTCTCACTAACTTACATCCTATCTCTCATGCTTTTTTCTCCGTCCACCCCACTCATAAGTATTCTCTTTCTTCTGATACTCTCTGTAACCTGTCACTATTATAAAATTCCTCCTATGTAACCCCCTGCACAACAGTGGCAGTAAAATGCCTTGCTTAGGGCCATACGATTATAAAAAGAGAAAAAGAAAAAAGTCTTGTTTTTTTTACCCGACAGAACCCTTAGCTTCTCGTTGTTATTTAACCTTCTCTCCAAACAGATTGTATCTAAATACTTAATTATGGCGTTCATTTTCAACTTATTTGTTTTTTCTTTCACCTCTTTTTTACTACTTCTCATCCTCCCAGGGTGATAAGGCCTTATCACGATGAAACATCGGTTCTCGTATGATTACCGAATGTTTACTGTCAAGATGGGAGACCACTTGAAAATATCAGGTGTTGTAAGCTTGGATGTGCGAGTCGTACAATTGATAGGGGCTCGGAATTGTCAAGCTTCTACTTCTATATGCCTTGTCCTTTCAGAATGTAAGTGATCATGGCTTTCCACGTCTCCATATCCCTAGTGACTCTTAGCACGCTGTCTGTTGTTCTGTAATCCACCTGCTCAGCTGTTTCAGACATGTTATTTGCTGCTTTTCCCTGTCACTTTTCCCCTCTATCTGGCCTGTTAGTATCAGGTTATCCAGGCACTCCTTCCTCATTGCATGTCCCAGGAACTTTATCTGTCTCTTCCAGATGCTCAGTATTAATTTCCTTTTCATTTCCATCCTTTCCAAAGCCTCATCATTGCTCGAATTCTCGGTCCGTGGTATCCGAAGCATCCTTCTATAGGACCATATTTCAATTACTTCAAGTTTTTCCTTCATTTTGATGAGGTTTTTCAGTATTCATTGCCATATTGAAGAACAATCACATAGCAATCCAGTACTCTTTTCTTTGTTCTCAAAAAACATTCCCACCGTCTAAAAATATTTTTTTCTCTTTTTGAATAACCTGAAAAGGGTTCATATGACATACAAAACAAATCAATCTTAGAATGGTATTACTAAAATATGCAACCGGAATTTAAATTTGTATCAATCAGTCAGTTAAGTGCCATACGTGAAACACGCTTGGGCGATCATGTCTCGAAAGAAACATGACTGACAGGGCAGAGGATTATCCCGCAGTGAGTAACCATTGCTTTCTGCGGTAGACTGGTTGCCGACCAAGGCTATAGAACCCAATGTGTCCTATTATTTGACTTATAGCTAGAGGGGGAAGAGATGTATTACATTTTTATGTAGTAATTAGTGAGGGATCAGTTTGTTACTTCATAACAATATGAAACCGATCTCCCAATTTATGACCAGTAGAAGTGTTAATAATGATTCTAAATATTATATTCAGTCAGTCAGTTAAGTGCCATACGTGAAACACGCTTGGGCGATCATGTCTCGAAAGAGACATGACTGACTGGGCAGATGATTATCCCGCAGTGGATAACCATTGCTTTCTGCGTTAGACTGGTTGCATTAACACTTAATCTGTCCTATTATTTGGCTCATAGCTAGAGGGGGAAGAGATGTATTATATTATTACGTAGTAATTAGTGGGGGATCAGTTTATTACTTCATAACAATTGAAAACCGACCCCCCACTTTATGACCAGTAGGAACCTTAATCATGATTCCAACTATTATATTTACTCAGTCAGTTAAGTGCCATATCTGAAACACGCTTGGGCGATCATGTCTCGAAAGAGACATGACTGACTAGGCAGATGATTATCCCGCAGTGGATAACCATTGCTTTCTGCGTTAGACTGGTTGTCAGCCAAGGCTATAGAACCCAATCTGTCCTGTTATTTAACCCATAACTGGAAGAAAGAGACGGATTAATACCTTTCCCAAGGGTATTTGCACGTAAGTGAATGCAATGAATTCAACTGGAATTCGAACTCGGCTCCCAGATTTCTCGTCGATATCCACTGCACCACAACGCACATCCGTAACAGTCAGTAACAATCATATAAAGTTCTCGTTCAGTTACTATCTTGTTCTGTTTATTTCTTTCAAGTTATTTAACTTTCCTCAAATCTAGAGCCTTCTTACTCCCTGGTTGAGCACCTTTTCAAGCGTGTAGCAGTATTCACCATGCTTGCTCAATTGCTGGTTGCTATTATTTAACCCATAGTTAGGGTAGATGTCTATTAAGCTTGAGGTGCTCATCCGTCCTTGTTTTTTGTGCTGCTGGGTTCAACTTGACTTACCTCTGATGGAGAAACTAGTTTAGTCACCGACCACTCGACGACAGAATTCAGCGTTGCTGAATTAAGAAAGGCACTTCCTGTTGCCACACAAAGCTATAGAACAATCATCTGCCCTACTATTTTTCACCGAGTGAGATGAGATAGATTTATACCTTTCCTAATGGCATTTGCACGAAAGTGAATATAATGAACTCCACTACAATTCGAACTCGTCTCGAATATCCAATTCTCTAATCCATAACTCCACCAAGTCTATCTCACTCTCTCTCTCTCTCTATATATATATATATATTATGTGATGGCTAAATTGTCGCCTAAATTACGCAAAAATAAAAATAACACTGACATCTCATTTTAACAGATATTTTTGTGTAATTTTGGTATGTCTTGAAATACTGAAGTGTAAATTTATTCAATTCAGTTGCCATTCGCTTGAAACACGGTCTTCAAACGCCTTCGGAATCTCTTGCAACTCTTATAGATGGCTTCCTTGTTTAAGTTAATGAATGTTGCATTAATACTCATCTTCAGTTCATCTTTGATGTTAAAAGGTGTTTTGTTGATCTCTCGCTCGACTGCACCCCACACATTGTAATCGAGGTGGTTGTAGCTTGTGGTGTCGGTTAGGCCATATTTATAAGCTGATATGGTCACAGAAATTTGCTAACAGAATGGCTTTCTTAAACTTCTAGTGGGTAGTGAATTGTATTATGGTATACTTTTTCTCACACATGGTGCCAAACTGACACTTTTATACAGTCCGTTGACAAAATCAAAAGCAAACAACGTGCATGCGCAAAATTAAAACAATTTACCAATCGCACCTCTCTCTCTCTCTATATATATATATATATATATATATATACATACATAGGGGGTACGATTGGTAAATTGACATATATATATATATATATATATATATATATATATATACTACAGGCCATAATTATTAGGTCACCCCAGTTTAAAAAACATGACAAATTTAATGCTATTTACCAATCACACACATTCACGCTCTCTCGCTCTCTCTCTCTCTCTCTCTCTATCTATCTATCTATCTATTTATCTATTTAAACTTATTTATAAATGGAACTTTGTCTATCTGTGTGTGTGTGCCCGTTACCCATAGGCTCCGACACGGCTGTACCGATTTTCTTGAAAATTTACAGTTGTACTATAAGCGTCTGCGAGTGTTCATAACTAGGTTTTGTGTCGAGGTACCCCCGATAAATATCGGAAATTGATAATCGAAAAAGTCGGGTTATAGAATGAGGGGTCCGATTTTAATCAAATTTGATACACTCATAGACAAAGACATAAGAAACAGTATTCAGAAGTTTCAAGGCTGCAGTTCTTACAATAGTTCAGAAAATCGATAATATATGTATATAAGCTTTCATTACACCCGAGCAACGCCGGGATATACTGCTAGTATATATATATATATATATATATATATATATATATATATATATATATATACTACCGGACATAATTATAGGTCACCCCAGTTTTTAAAAAATGATATATTTAATACTATTTTTGGTATTTATTGCTGAGTGTATAATTCTAAATGAAAATAAAATGGTACTTTTGTTAATACTACACAATAACATGTGCATCAAATGAAATGTTCTGGTGTCCAGTTTTTTGTGCTCCCTTCCCTATGCTAGTCTCTTCTTATTGGCTGGCCAAAGCAAAGGCTTCTTGGATGTCTTGTAAAATTTTGCAACGTAATAATGACAAAAGAACCATTCTATTTTCATTTAGAATTAAACACTGGGTAATAAATGCTTAAACTATTATGAAACACATCGTTTTCTTAAAAGAAAAACTGGGGTGGCCTAATAATTATGGCCGGTAGTGTAGGTATAATATAGTTTTATGTACACACATATATATAAATACAGACATGTATGTTGGGAGATATACGTATGTTTGTGTGAATGTGTGTAAGTATGCAAATATATGTGTATTTTGTGAGTATGTGCGAGAATTGTTAGTATAGTTGAATACATGTTACTACTATTTATACGCGTGAAAATCCCGTCTTCATAAAAATATATATGTGAGCATACGAACGCAAGATTTATATGTGAGCATGGGTGGTGGGTATATGTAAGTATAAACACAGGCGCATTTGTATTTTACATATATAGATGTATGGGCACGTGTGTATGTGGATATAAATAAGTATACGTGAATGTGTTAATATGTAGAGTTATACGTGTATATGTATCCGTGAGCTTGTGAGTGAGCGTGTAATGACTTAATGGTCACTATCCAAAAAGGGTGACTGGTCTACATCTCCAACTGAGATAAAGCCAACGTCTCTTTTTACTTGTTTTTCTTTTCATTTTAAAGAATGTTTATTCCAGGAAATATTTGTACAGAATGGAACGAATAGAGTATGGTCTGATAAAATGAGCTAATTTAGCCCAGAGAAATGAATTATAATTTATAACCAATCGAAATGACGTTTTGAGTTTTTCATTATATATATATTTATGCGCGTGTGTGTATGTGTGTGTTTTGAATATGACAAGGTAGGAAAATTTTGTATGTTTTTTTTTATTCAGCTTTCTGTTCATTTAATTTTTCTTTACTTTAAGAGTGTGAATAAACTGTCCACTCTGATTATCGTCTAAATGTTTTCTTGAACCATTTGCAAAGCGTTCGTTGTTAGCATATTTTTTAAGTATTTTTAGCGTATCATGTGCAAAAACACAATTTCCCCATTCGTGTCTGTTTTTTTTTTTTTTTTTTTTTAGCCTGAAGGAGCCATCTGATTCTTACAGATATATTCAAAATTCTTTTCTGGATCTATGATACGAATTATTCAAATAGTTATAATTTTGTACTTTAAGGAAGTATCAATTTTTAATGCATACGTTCAAAATTTGCTTTATATCCACATACAAAGCTAGTGTGAGCAGCCAAACGTACATAAGCGGAAACGTGCATGATCTTAAAGTTGATCTTGTTTTTATACACTCTCATTTGACTCTTCTGACCTGCGGCTAACCCACATATTTTACCACAAAATGGATATAAATCTCTTGAAAAATCGTTTTGAATTGCTATCATCATGCTCTGCTTGAATGAGCTCATCGTCAAGAGATCTTAAATGAGGAGCAAATCATTTAACACCATCATAACGTTTATAATTACATTGTCTTCGCAGTTTGCTCCTGAGGTTGATCGCGGAGGGGATTGAAAGTGCTTAACAATAACTACGACGCACTCCTTGATGAATTTCAACTTAACATTAAGAAGATAGAGAACTAGAATTATTGTAAAAATAAATATATATGTTTATGCTTTTATCTGGTCTTCATACACTAGCATTTGACTCTTCCGTTCTGTTGCTAACCCACCTACTTTATCACAAATGGATGTAAAAACCTTAGATATTGCTTGCATGCTGAAGTTTACAATTTTCTGAAACTTAGGCCTTGTCCTGATCCCTCAGGTTTGAATATTGCATGATCAACCCTGCTCTTAACGAATTCTTTATAACCATGCCATCGTTTCCCATTGCCTTCCATAGTCATGGACATTCTGTTAGTGTTTTCCGACCCCCCAATACGTACGTAACTATATACGAATCCCCTGTCCCGACACTCACACAACATTCAAGCCATTGGCTCTGATTTGTGATAGTTAAGATATTATCTATTTACTTTTCATCCACAAATGCAAAAAACGGGAATTTTATTGTAGAAATAGACACGAAAAAGTTTTCCGTCTCCTTTGCGTCATGTCAAGAATCTCTTCAGTCATCCACTCGTTTTTTCTTCTGCGTCTGATTTCCTCTGGGGCCATGTGGTTTGATCATGTCCCTAGCGCTTCCTTAAGTGAGTCCGATTTCGAATTTCCACTTCCCACTTGTTCATCGTATTTGTTTCTCACATTGTCAGTGTATTTTTTCTGCAGGTTGAAGTTGTTCAGGAACATGCTGTATTGCAGTCTGGGTGCTGCCGGAGGCTTCTTTAGCT
The DNA here is from genome assembly GCA_037127315.1 of Ascarosepion bandense. Classification (NCBI taxonomy): domain Eukaryota; kingdom Metazoa; phylum Mollusca; class Cephalopoda; order Sepiida; family Sepiidae; genus Ascarosepion; species Ascarosepion bandense. The sequence continues at coordinate 7,291,592 of JBBBDQ010000118.1, read as the reverse complement.
TCTGAAATTTCACCCTTAGTTTGCAGTTAACTGGAAGGTGGTTGCTGCCACAGTCGGCACTTGGATAGGGTTTGCAGTAAACCACCACGTTTTTGAATGTGCCAAAGTAGAGAGATTGAGCAAGACTAATAAAGGAGACATGCATAAAGAAATAAGGGAACTGATAGGACAAAGAACATGCTTCTCAAAAGGATGTATAAAATCCAAGGATGGCACAATCATATTATAGAAAGAGGAAATACACCAGAGATGGGAGGAATATATAAAAGAAAGGGAGACCAACCGACAGTAAACAAGAATGCAGATAGACCGGAAATACTAAAATCCGAAATGAAAGCTGCAATGGCCAAACTGAACAGAAACAAAGCAGCTGTACTAGATGGCATGGCAATAGAGTTGCTGACAGCCTTAGAAGGTTTCAGCATAGAGAAAAGTATGGAAATAATAAATGAAATCTACAACAGAAACTACTGTATTGAACATCTAAATCTAAAACCTATCTTCGGGTCATTAACCATAAAAAAAAACACCAAAGACAAAAACAACAATTTTCATGTCGCTGCACATCTCAAACAACCGTTTCATAGAATTGATGACATCAAATGCGTGATTTAGCGTTTTCATTTAATCGCCGTCAAGAAAGTCTCATAATCAAAATAAAATCAATTATTAAAAAATTAAATAGTGATTTATGGTTTACTCAGAAAACATAGTTTAGGTAGAAAGGCCTCTAAACAGCAACAACATGCTGTTCACAATTTCTGGTCCTTTGTAGCTCTTAGTAAATGTTGATCCTTTCGCTATCGATTCTAACTTTTTGCCATTAAACTTGCATAAGATCGTAAGGTGGGTTATACGTTATATTTTTCTTCTCTCTTGTTTGCTTTCAATATGCCCTGTGAAAGTCCAATTTTTTAAGCCTTCTTTCTTCATTATAAGCCCTGGAAATTTCAGCCGTCTTTTTGGTGCTATGCATTGTCGTGTTTTGCAAAATATTGCTGGACGTAAACAGGTTATTGCATATGAATAGCTTGGCTGTATTAAATTTAGTATAGTATATAATTATTTTTTTTAATGGGACCCGTGGGGAATGTATTAGAACTTATGAGATTTGTTTGTCTTGTTTATGGTTATGCATTTGATTACGGTTGATATATTTAGGGTTATTTGAGAAAGTATTATGTTCTTTTTTATTTATGTTACTATTTCTAATAGCCCGTCTTATTTTTTCACCAACGTTGTTGGTCCTGGACATGACGATAAACTGCATCCGGCAACAAGGCATCTTATTGGGAAGTTGTGAGGAACATGGGACCACCTCTTAATTTCTGTTGTTCTCAGGTCCCCCCTGACCTAGAATGGTATCACCTGTTAGGGTCGCAGGTATTGGCAAATTGTTAACCCCCAAACTGGGATCAAAACATTATGAAAGTATAAAAATACACTTTTATAGAAATGTCTATATAAAAAGAAACTTTTATAGAAAGATATACATTTTTGAAGAAAAAATATTACCAAAAATGCATTTTGAAGAATTATTATTATAACGCATTTTTGAAGAAAAACAATATATTCTCAGCAAAACATTTCCGAATACAGAACTAGAAGACATTTTTAGTTTTCTAAAATAAAATAGAATAAAAACAAAACATTTTCATTAAAATCTAACTAAATCAACCTTCTCACTATAACTGAACATTTAAAAAAAATATCTTAAAATCACATCTTTGGCATTAAATAACCCACAGAGATTGATATGCCGTAAAATCTACTGCTAAGAAGGTTGGGTCACTATGTCGATCCAGGATGTTTTTTCCACCTGAATCCATCCTGCATATATACAAGTCAACCATTCGTCCGTGCATGGAGTAATGCTGCCATTTATGGTCAGGTGCCCCTGCCGTTCTCCTCAGTGTTCTTGACAAGCTCCAAAGGAGAGTCTGTAATGTGATAGGTACTGATCTGGCGACTCGACTGCAGCCACTTCCCCACCGTCTAAATGTGGCCTCCCTTTGTCTGTTCTATAAATACTTTCATGGCTTCTGCTCGGACGAGCTTAAGGCACTGATGCCTCCTCAACAGGTGTTTACTCGTGCAACCAGACTGGCAACTGGGTCCCACCCATTCACAGTCAGGTTAGCCAAATGCAGACGACAATTCTACTCCTGCAGCTTCTTCTCTCGCACTTCCCGCCTGTGGAACTCGCTCCCGTATTCTTGCTTTCCTGACGGCTACAACCTCCAGAAATTTAAATGCAAAGTCAATACTCATCTACTAACCACTGGACTCTAGCTCTCTCCCCACCCCTGTATAAACTTTCCTTTCTCTCCACCTATGTATCTGTCATCGCACCTGCTTTCTATTGTTCCTTTCTAACTAGTTTCTACTCCTCACTCTTTTCTAATTAATCTTTTTACATTTATGTAACCCCCTGCACATCAGTGGCGTTTCCGCCTTGCTCGGGGTGAAATGATTAAAAAAAAAAACAAAAAAAAAAAAAACGAAACACAAACCAAACCAAAAATCGCCAACGACGTAATAAGGAAAATCATTATTAAGGAGTTTTTTTAATATTTTTAATTTACTACAGAAAACTTTTTTCGTGGAAGTGTTAACTTTTGCATTTTTATTATAATAGCTATTTTGTAAAGGGAGATTCATTTTTATAGTTTCAAGTAAGATGAGAATGTCGTCTACATATCTTAGGTAAATGGATGGCTTAGTGGCATTAAGTATCATATTTTCAACGTTAGCCATAATGAAGTGAGTAAATGTTGGTCCACGAATGGAACCCATGAAAACGCTATCGTATTGTACGTACATATTGTTTTGGTAAATGTTAAAATTAGTTTTCGTAATATATTAGCTTTGATTTTTAGTGAAGAGAGAGATGTATTGTTGTAAATATTCTTTATAATTATATCAATCGATTCTTTAACTGGGACATTGGTAAATAAACTTTTATCATCATGTGAGGCCATGGTTTCTTTATTAAGATTTTGTGCTTTAAGATTTGGATTAGTTCAGAAATTGGATTAATACTTACTAGTATTTACTAGATATCTATAATGCAGTGAATGGATTGACTTTTTTGGTGAATTGGTAAACCTGGAGTAGGGATTTCGGATATTATGGGATGAAGCGGGATGTCAAGATGGTGCATTTTTATAGTTCCATACATGTATCTTGGCTTGTTTGTTTGTTTGTTTTGTTTTTATGGCATATCATCCTCGGTGGGTCATTTATTGCCAACTAAATTTTATTTATTTATTGCTGGTAATACCCATTTCTTTAAAAAATTTATTGTTGTTTTTATATAAATTTTGTGTCTATTAATACTTTTTTCTTTTTTTCCAGTATCAACATTCATTGGGATTTGTTTTAAGGGCAGGGTCCCCAAGTCCTACCATGTTATTTAATCCATAACTGGAGGGAAGGGACGGATTAATACCTTTCCCAAGGGTACCAGTGCTTAAGTGAATATTCAACTGGAATTCGAACTCGGCACACCGATTTCTCTTTCCGAGCCGGTATCCACTGCACCCCAACGCACATCCGTCACTAAATGCTTACAGCACCTGGTATTCCCATCTAAGTACTGACCAGGCTTAACGTTGCTTAACTTCGGTGATCGAGCGAGAACCGGTGTATTCAACGTGATATGACCGTAAACCTCTTGTCTTGTATTCTACAATTATTTGGGGGAGAGTTAAATTGTCCTGTTCTGCATTGATAGTTGTGATTAGTTTATTAATTTTTAATTTCATTTAGTTCGTACGATTTTCTCCGACCGGTTTAAATTTGGTATGATCATCAAGTATTTTCTGTAACCTTGAAATACTATAGCATATAACTAATCCAAAATTATTATTTTTATCAACTTTTCAATTGTTATCCTAGTATAGTTGCGTAGTACTTTGGCAGTGATTTTTATTATATATATATATATATATATACCCAGGTAAAGAGGACCAAAGTTTCTACGATTTTGAGTTCCCTGGTATTTATTTTTTTTATAAACGGTGCTTAATACAATACATATTGTGGTACGTAATATAATCATATAATTATCAAATAAATATACATGGTGACATGGAAATTTCTATGTTTCAAGAGAGAATCCCGTCATCAGGCAATGTTGGATGTTGGATGTGAAAATGATTTACATTTTCAATGTAAATGCAAATCATTTTCCCAACTAACATCCAACAATGCCTGGTGAGGATATTCTATCTCGAAACAGAAATTTTCGTGTCGCAATATTCTTTTAATTCATAATTATATGATTATATATATATATATATATATATATATATATATATATATATATATATTCTTCATTTTATCAGGCGTCGATATCGCTGTCATGATAATATTTTATTTGTTTTCTCTCTTCTATTTGTTTTCGTTTTGTTTGTCATTTTCTTGATGCAACTTATCACATCAGGTCTTCATGGTTCCCTGCAATTTCTTGTCCTTTGTCGATCTTAAAAAATTTCATGATGGGAACAAAATAGAAAATTGATGCTGAGTATCAGGAAGAGACAGCTGAAGTTCCTGGGACATGCAATGAGGAAGGAGGGCTTGGAGAACCTGATACTAATAAGCCAGGGGAAAGCAACTTATAACATATTTGAAGGACCAAATCAGGTGGATGACGGAGCGAGGGTTGCATGGCGTAACAAGAGAAGGCGTGCTCAGAGACACCAGGGATAGGGAAACGTGGAAAGCCATGATCGCCTACGTCCTTAAAATACAGGGCACATAGAAAAAGAAGAAGAAGGAACTCTTCATCGTTAATTACATGCTGGATCCATGGTATTCTCAGTACATATCAGTAGCCCTATATTTCTGCTGTGTCAACATCCTTCTCTATCTGATAGTCCAACATTCGTTGCCATATCTAGATCCATATATCCTCTGACTCATTAGAGTTGTAGGGGCTCCACACGTACTGCAGACGTAGTAGAAGTACTGCAGACGTAGTAGAAGTAGTGTTTCTGCAGACGTAGTAGAAGTAGTGTTTCTGATGGAGCCCAATCCTCTGTTTCAGAGTTTTTGTTCTCCCAGACCGGTTCCCACTCAAAGCTACAGAACCTAGTCTGTCCTGCTGTTTTATCCAAAACTTGGGGAACAATTATTTTATTGTATCTTATTCACGTAATTGAAGATGATGAATGCGACTAGAATTCGAACTCAGCTCTCCGATTCCTCAGTCCGAGTTTTCTTTAACGACATATCAAATTCTGTGGGTTATCTAATGCCAAAAATGAGGTCTTAAAGTACTTTTTTAAAGTACTTAGTAAGATGGTTAATTTAGTCAGATTTTGATTATTTCTTTTTTTAGAAAACTGATGATGTTTTCTAGTTTTGTATTCAAAAATGTATCGGTGATAATAATGTTTTCCTTCAAAAACGTATTGTTGGTAATATTCTTCCTTCAAAAATGTATATTTTCCTAAAAATACATATTTTTATGTATACATTTCTATAAATGTCTATTTTTAAACTTTCGTAGTGTTCTGACCCCAGTTTGGAGGTTAACTATTTACCCATAGCTGGAACCCTACCAGGTGCTACCACTCCTTGTCACACCGAACCTGGGAACAACAGCAATTAAGAGGTGGTTCCATGCTCCTCACAACCTTCCAATCAGAGGTCTTGCTGCGTGATGCAATTAACCTCATACCCAGTATCTTCTCAGACCGAGCCACTATTTATCACTCCACTATGCCTTCACCTCCGCCATATTGGAGGATGGTTATTACATAATTTTGTTTCAAACGATATTTTCTGTTGATTAATACTTTGTGTAGTTTTGGAAGGCAACTTTCGCTATCTCGATGCACCTTCGGAATTCAGTGTTGTATTTTCAGTCCTCTGTTACAACGCTTCCCGGATATGAAAATTATTGTACATGGTTGATTTTGATATCTATAATCTGCATTTTGAGCTTTTCCTTTTGCTAACTGCCATGAAATTCATCCTCTTGCAAAGGATGCCAGATTAACATCATCAAGTAGCCTGTCATGAATATCTGACGCTTATCATTGGAACTAAGCAGACACGTTTTCAGGAAAGCAATTTTTCGTTAGCAGGCATTCGGATTGGAAACACGACAATGAGTCACGTTTAATTTCAAATCCTCGGGAAATATCAACCCGTGTCTCTAACGGTATTGATAACAGCAGTTCGTTTGCGATATTTTTTTAAAATTATATATTTCAGTAGAACATAGCGATCAGACATAGAGTTTAACTCAGTTACGTAAGTAATTTTATTAAAATCAATTCGCATTACGCGTCTGAGAAATTTCAAATAAATACAAGTGTCGCTAAACACTTGGGGCAAGATGAGAAAAAGATTTCGAATTAATAATAAGTTAACATCACAGACGAGTAAGAAACAGTGAATACAGACAATAATTTAATAAAGCCGATAGAGAATGACTTTTTGTTCCATATGAACAGGAAAAACGCATAGAAAACCCATGATATGCCTTCGCGATTTTCAAACGTGGAAAAATAGTAATCCAAGTCTTTTACAGAATACGGTGGGAAATGTAAATAATCAGATTTCTCCAGGTACAGTATTGTAAAAATTATACTATATACAGTACTGTGCAAAAGTAATAGGACAAGAACTATTTTATCTTTTCTGAGGCATATTGACAGAAAAGAAACAATTTAATTAAAGTAATTTTATTTGATTTACCCAACAAATGCGTTAACAATAAAAAATACTTGTTACAAAATAAATTTAATATTTAGTATAATTGCCTTTTGCTTTGAAATAATAAAATAAATGCGACATATTACCAATCGAACCTAGTATATACTAGAAGTATAACCGGGCGTGGCTCGGGTATAATGAAAGCTTTAAAACAATTCCATGATCCTGGAGCTCGGACTCTTTGGACGTTGGCACGAAATGAATGGATGTAAATCAAATTTTGATATCGATATCCAATTTTCTGCACTATTGCAAGAACTGCAACCTTGAAACTTCTGAATATCGTTTCTCATATCTTTGTCTATGAATGTATCAAATTTGATTAAAATCGGACCACTCCTCCTATAACCCGATTTTTTCGATTATCGATTTTCGATTATCGATTTTCGATTATCGATTTTCGATATTTATCGGGGTAACTCGACACAAAACCTAGCTAAGAACACTCACAGATGCTTATAGTAGAACTGTGTAAATTTTCAAGAAAATTGGTTCAGCCGTTTCGGAGTCTATAGGTAACGGATACACACAGACACACACACACAAAGACAAAGATCCATTTATACATAAGTTTATATATATATATATATATATATATATATATATATATAGTACTATGCAAAAGTATTAGGACAAGAACTATTTTATTTTTTATGAGACATATTGACAGAAAATAAACAATTGAATGTAATTATATTTGATTTACTCAACAAATGTTTTAACAAGAAAAAATACTTGTGACAAAATAAACTTAATATTTAGTATAACAGCTTTTTGCTTTGATCACAGCCTTCATTCTGTCAGGCATTTACATCACAAGTTTCTTCAATGTATCTAATGGTATCTCCTGTCAATCAGCTTGTATTTGTTTACAAAGTGTCTCTTGTGAAGTACCATTAGTTTTATCAATTTCTTTTATCCAGAATATCTCATAGATGTTCAATAGATTGTCAAAAATTATTCGCGTTATTTCAGGTGTTCGCTCCCGAGATGCGTTATCAAGCGTTCACCAATGCATGATGAGAGTTAAGAAATCAGCAGTGGACCTGGAATAACGTATAGCCGAGGATGAGTCGAGATTTTGGTAAATTTACCGCTCATAATGAACACAGAAGATAGTCAACATTTTCAACGTTAATAATGCATAGACAGACTGACAGACACAGAGAGAAAAGAGAGAGAGAGAGAGTATGAAAGAGATAAAGAGAGATTAAGATGTAGAGACAAAGAGAGAGATAAAGAGAGAGAGAGACAAAGTGAAAGAAAAATAAATAGAAAGAAGGATAAAGAAAGAAAAGTAGAGAAAGATCAAGAGAGTGACAAAGAGTGAAAGATGAAGAGAGAGCAAATAATGAGAAACAATGAGAGAAAGATAGACAGATAGATAGATAGATAGAGAGAGAGAGAGAGAGAGAGAGAGAAAGATAAATAGAAAGAGAAAGATAGGGAGAAGAACAAAGAGAGAAAAAGATAGGGAGAAAGACAAAGACATAGAAAGATAGAGAGAGAGAGAAAGAAAGAGAAAGATAGAGAGACAAAGAGAGAAAAAGATAAAGAGAGAAACAAAAAAGAGAACGATAAAGGCAAAATGAGACACAGAGAGAGAAACAAAGACAGAGATATATAAAGAGGCTGCCAGAAATAAATGTTAAGATAAATCAAATATATATATATATATATATATATATATATATATATATTCCATTTTTAAACGATTTATTTCGCTACCCAGGTTTCTACCATGAGTGTTTCTCTTCAGGCGATTTTTAATAACTGATTTTACCTTTAACCGTTTTTTAAAGAAGGCTCTTGTAACGGTGTTTTATTTGAACGTTCACGTGGCAGAGAATTTATGAACGTGCATTATTTAAATTTAAACGAATTATGACGTTTTCATCCATGGTTGTATGAGCCTAAGAGGTTTTTCTTTGTGTGGATGCATTTTGTCATAATTTTTGTTCTTTCATTTAACAGTTCGTCTTTATTTGGGTATATCCTAATTTCTAATTTTTCTTCTTAACGCAGTCTACATATTTGTCCACCATTGTAAGGCTAGGCTGTTTTAACAATGCTCCACGTTAAGTGTGGATCTTTTTAATATTTTGATTTCAGTTTCCAGACGTAGTTAGCCAATTTTGAATTGTTTTTTAATTTTTCTATTTTAAATGTAGATCTGTGGTTGAACCACCTGGTCTTAAAGGTGTCTTTGGTTGAGCCCAAATATATTTTGTTTTGGCCATCTGGATCATGTACCTCTGCCTTATAAATTATTTCTTTTGTGTTGTAGAGACCTTGATGTGGACATTTATTTTTGTCCCTGCAGTTGCATTCTTTGTCGGTGGTTTTGTTTTGTACGATGCTATTTTCTTTTTTTATGAAACTATCTAAATTATTAGTGCAACGATAACTTGTATGGAACACTTTTTAACACAAATGTGTACTGGTCTAACCCCATTAGGACCCCAAACTAAGTATTAAACAACCAATATATATATATATATATATATATATATATATATATATATATGAGTATGAAAAAGATAATGAAAAATATTTGTCCGTTAAGATCATCTAGTGCTTGTATGCTTCGTTCACGTCGGAGCTTATAAAATTTTGCAGAAGGTTGTTTCGATAGTATCACTTCGGATGTCAACAATTTTGTAGACTGTCATAAATTTTTTGTAGAATAAACTTGTTGATAAATAGTTGATATTCTAAGCGCCGCTTAGATGTGGCACAAAGCCGAAAGTATGGGGTACCCAGTGAGGATCAAACTCACTACTCAGTTGTAATAGGTTCTAGCGAGACAAGCTTCCTAACCATTGCACCACCACGTGGTGCCTCTGAGAGGAGGATAGATAGATAGATAGATAGATAGATAGATAAGCAGGCGCCGGGTAGATGTAGCACAAGGCCGAAATTATGGGGTACCCAGTGAGGATCGAACTCACTACTTAGTTGTAGTAGGTTTTAGTGAGTCAAGCTTGCTGTCCAGTTACACCACGTCGAGGTGCCGAACTTGTTGAAACATTTCGACAAATTTAACACTTAAAAGGTCTGGTTCAGAAAAAGCTATTGTTAAAAATATGTAAATTTATTCAACAATCTAAATATTAAATTGATTTTATTTCGTGTATCTCTTGATGTTGTATATTTATATTATCAGTACGTAAGCTTATTTGGTGTATACGTGTGTGTTTCTGCAGTACAAGCAAAAAAAAAAAAAAAAACGAAATAAAACAATAAATATATTTGGTTGAGAATAACTTAAACTGTGTCGTTATTTCAAACTGTGCTGATAACAATATGAAAGGGAATTAAATATAGCGTATCGTTAACACTAAATGTAGAACAATGCCAAAAATGAGTAATCGATAAGTTTGCCAAGTACATATTTCTTTTACCAAAGACTGGGTAATTCGAATTAGTTAGCAAAATGTATAAACCTCTACATTATCACCGGTTTAAAATATTTTCATGATATTTTAATAAACAATTAAAGAGGCGTGAATATTACTATTTTCTAGAGTGATTTTGTCCTTCAATTTATTTTAAATATCGTCTGCAAATGTTCCTTTTCGAAGCCTCTCATCGATCAAAAATGAACTAATTTGACATATTATATTTCGATATCTCTGAAGCTTCTTTATACACGGAAAAATGTTAACTTCATTTCTGTAGGAAAAGCACATACATACGGATAGTTAGATATGAAGAGACTGAGGTAGTTTGATATATATATATATATATATATATATATATATATATATATATATATATATATATATATAATACTATAGTAATAACAATACCAATAGTAACGGAACTAACTCAGTATTAATTAAGCTATAATTTAAATAGTCTTGTAGAACCCACCGAGAACGAACTCGGAGGGAAAAGAAGGGGGAGTAAAAAAAGAAACAAACGAAGTACATGAACAAAAAGTCAAGCACTCCTAAGAAAAAAAAACCCAAGACGAGAACCCTAACACTAAAGCGCTCAGTACGAAGTAGAGCAATAAAGACAGAAATATATATACATAAATCCAGGTGAGGAAGACAATTTTTATTTTATCTTAAAATCGTCGCTGATTGTGGATGCTTTTACGTTAACGTCCTTGTAACATCTCTGAAGATGTCTCATGTGAGCCGAAAGCTTAGAACCAATTTTATAAAAAATTATCCAAATGTTGGAGAATTTTTGTCTTTATTTTCACCTGAAATTAAAGCTAAAATACGATATTTAGAACAGCTCATGCCATTTCGACCAGTATTTAATGTTTAGAATCAAAGTCAGTCGACTTCTGGCACAACGTTTTCTTTGATTGTTCGCCTTCTTGAGCTAAATCGCGCGAGGTACTTGGCAACTCCAGCCGTGTTTCAGAAGCACTTAGTGCAGAACTATCCATTCGATTGATATTAGCTACACAATAGAACCAATTTCGATAATCGAGATGGAATAATAATTAAAATAAAATAAAAAAGGAGGAGAAACGAATAAAATAAGCAGAGAACTTACGATTAAAGATTAATGAATATCATCACCAGTGGCAACGGATTCTTTAGTAAAAGGTCTTATTTCAGACCAATAAGGTTCGGTGCTAATTTCTTGTCTCCGGTTTGCAGATTCGACCCACGGATTGAGTATATGTAATTACAGACGACTGATTGATACAAGTGAGACCCTTTCTCCAATGTTCAACTCTGACAGTTTCAAGAAACTTTTCTGAAGTCGAGAATATATTAATATCTTACGTACGGGCATCAAAGCGAAAAGGATTCACTGAAAGCTTATATCTTTTCGAAATTAATGTAATTGATATATATTTCAGGACGTGGGCCAACCTTTTATCTGTTGGAGATCTTAGTGATTCTTGTCTTTTTTTATTTTCTCTCCAATTCCTTGCTCCGTCATCCAATATTAGTCAGTTAAGTGCCATACGTGATGCACATTAGGGTGACCAGGTTTCGAAAGAAACATGACTGACTAGACAGATTTTCCCGGACTAAGTTGCGATTTATTTTTGTAGTAGACTGGTTGCCAACCAAGAACCCAATCTACCCTGGAAAGGAGAAGAGATTGATTAATACTTTTCTCAACAGATTCTTGTCTTTTGTTTTATTTTCCCTCCAACTCTTTGCCCTGCCATTCAATATCAGTCAGTTAAATGCCCTACGTGATACTCGTTTGGGCGATCATGTCTCTTTCGATCCATGAATGACTAGGCAGAAGATTTTCCCGGATTAGGTTGCAATTTATTTCTGTGGTAGACTGGTTGCCAACCAAGAACCCAATCTGTCTATTTGATCCATAGCTGGAAAAGAGAAGAGATTGATTAATACCTTTCTCAACAGTATTTGAGCGTAAGTGAATGTATCGAATTCAGCTGGAATTCGAACCCGGCTCTCCGATTCTCATGTCGAGCCAATATCCATTGCATCACAATGCACACCTTTAATATACACAATCTTTTTAGGTAGGCTATTCGCTGTTTAACGCCGTCAGTTTTCTTTTCAATTTCCTGTGATTGTCAAATTCTCAAAGCACTCTTTCCCCAACGAATGGCCAAGAAATTTCAAATGCTCTTTCTGGTTTCAAATATGGGTCTTTTCTTTCCATTTTTCTTAAATCATTCCCATTGCTCACACGCGCTGGCCATGGTATTCTCCGCTTCTTCTGCAAAAACACATTACTGTAGTTGTAAAAATTGTTTTAGCCCTCCAATGTCATATTTAGTCCTCCAATGTCATCAATTTGGAGGACCAGGAACTTCTGAAATTTCAGTGACTGTATTATCTAAATGTTTTATCTGTTTCCAGAAGCAATAAACAAAGAAATGCAAGTTTTTATAAAGTACGAAAATTTGTCTAACAGTTTCTAAAATCTTTGGGGTTAATATGCAATTATAAGAATACGTTCAAGATATCATTAATTATTTTACAAAAGTAATATTTAATTTTCAATATAATCTTCTTCTTTGACAAAACACTTATTATGAAAATAATATCATACTAACCAAGCCAACAAAATCACACTGATGCAAGAAGGTAATGAGTGTGAAAGAATATAAGAAAAAAGAAAACATTATTTAGAATTCATTGATAGGTTTTTTATTTGGGAAACAATCTGTCGTTTATACAGGTTTCCTTAAAAATGACACACAAGGTATTATCATTAATTTATATATATATATATATATATATATATATATATTTATATGTTCGTATTTTTTTTTCTTTTTGGAATTTAACTTATACAAAAAGTCTCCAATATATATGTGTGTATGCATAATACTTCCCCAATGTTCTCCATAATATCAGGGATAAAACAGCGCGCCCCACAATGTAACAAACGCCATAAAAACAAATCAAATTATATATATATATATATATATATAACGAAACTCACATCACTCGCTACCTAGGTTTCGGCCACGCTGGTCTATTCAAACAAAGATGTATATATATATATATATATATATATATATATATATATATTAAACAGGTGAAGAGGCTCATCCCTTGTTTCCTGTTTAGGATGCGGTTTCCGGTTTTCTCTTTTCTAATCTTCTCACTCTTATGTAGCCCCCTGCACATCAGTGGCATTACCGCCTTGCTTGGGGTGATATGATTAAAATATATATATATATATATATATATATATATATATATATACGGAGAGAGAGAGAGAGAGAGAGAGAGAGAGAGAGAGAGAGAGAGAGAGAGAGCGAGCGACAGACAGACAGACAAGTGTATGTATGTACATTTAAACAAACATAGACTTTCTGTTTTCTAGTTGTCGGATTTGATAAAGTCATTTTATTTATGTATAGTGCATAATCTATTTGAAACCAATATAAGCAAATAATATACGTGGAAGTATATAATTATACTTTTTTAAAATTTAACAGGATTTCTGCAAGAAAGATCTCAGGATAAGACTCGAGCGATATTTATTCGTAATACATGCAATTATGCTGTTATATTAGAAGTAATAATGATCAAAACTTATCGAATGTCAGAAAATATTTATATTAATATATTATTAATAAATAAACTTTTATCAGTTTGCACATTATCAGAATTTGATGCTACGAGACTGTCGCACGTTTAAGTACTAGTCATAACCCTTTATGAAGAGTCTTAAATTACATTAAGACTTGCTCCACTCCAGAAAGTGCATGACTCTTTTGACCATGCAAAATTTCCAAGAGTCTTATTGCACCAAGGGATGTGCGTTGTGGTGCAGTGGACGTCGGTTCGGAACGGGAGCTGAGTTCGAATTCCAGATGAATTCCTTTTATTCACTTACGCAAAAATACCCTTGAGAAAGATTTTAATCGGTCTCTTGTCTCCACTTATTTGTTAAATAACATGACAGATTGAGTTCTATAGCCTTTGCTGGCAACCAGTCTAACGCAGAATGTAATGACAACCTACTGTGGGATAATCTTCTATTCAGTCAGTCATGTCTCGAAATAGACATGATCGCCCAAGCGTGTATCACGTATGGCACTTAACTGACTGACTCACTATTACACAAAACGTGGAGTAATACGTCTACATGTGATACAAAATCTACTCAATTCTATCTTTCCCGTTCGAACAAAATTTTTAAACGCGGACATACGGGTGATGGATTATCGTCCACCCTACATCACATTTTTCCCATTGACGCAATGTAGCAAGCCTATTGCAAATCTATTACTATTTACATGGAAAGTGTTTTGATAAACTACACCCCTTCTTTTGGGTCTTCTATTGGTTGAACAATATCAAAAACAAAAAAGAAAGTAACCTAGTGTGCATCTCTCAAATGGTGTTGCTGATTATTTTGAGAAATAGAATAACAATTGGTCAAGAAGATGACTAAAGTTACACTGTCTAAAGAGAGATTTCTTTCTGGAACGTGTTTTAACAGAGGACGGAAAGTGTGACACTGAGATCCGAAGATGTGTTGGGATTGCCGAAGATATACTCCAAAAGTTAAGTAAAGCATTACGAGACAGAAAAATTGCATTGCAAGCAAATAGTATTAAACAGTTAAGCTTTGATAATTGTTATGATATAAATTTAAATATCTGGGCAGTGTTTTAACAGGGGGTGGAAAATGTGACGCTGAGATCCAAAGACGTATTAGGATGGCGGAAGTTGTATTCTAAGGCTAAGTAAAGCATTAAGAGAGACAGAAAAATTGCATTGCAAGCAAAGAGTATTAAACAGTTAAGCTTTGATAATTGTCATGATATAAATTTAAATATCTGGGCAGTGTTTTAACAGGGGATGGAAAATGTGACGCTGAGATCCAAAGACGTATTAGGATGGCGGAAGATGTATTCCGAAAGCTAAGCAGAGTATTAAAAGACAGAAAAATTACGTTGTAAACAAAGAAAAAACTACTGAACTGTTACGTAATATTTGTCCCCCTGTATGGCAGCGAATGCTGGTCAATCTCATCAAAGATAAAGAAGAGGCTTGAAGCAACAGAAATATGGTTCTACAGAAAGATACTGAGGATAGTATGAACCGAATATATGAGCAACGACGAGGTTTTACAAATAATGAAAGCAAAACAGAATTATATATTTATGGAAGAAGTATTTGAAAATTTTGGGGTACGTAATCAGGGAGGAGGGCTCGAAAAATCTGTTACTCGCAGAGCATATTGACGGAAGGAAGGGCAGAGAAACGCAGCGCGTAATATACTACAGGGGTTCGAATAAATAAAATGGTAGAACAGGGTGTGGGAGAAATAAAAAAAAGACAAAACTTATTAAAAAGTAAAAAGAGTAGGAAGACGAGGAGCACCATGAGCGCCTACGTCATGAAGTGACTCAACATATAAAAGAAAAAGGCAATGCTTTTGCAGACTGATATTATATGAAAAAATAAATTCAGTGAATGCTTTCAAACTATATCAATTTTTCATCGGCAACGATGACAAAGAAGATAACGTTTTCGCTGGCACAAATTGGATATTTACATACGAGACAGGAGAGTGGTTTTCCCCGTGAATTCAATTAGACACATCGTTCCTCATTAGCCATTATTTTAACTAGACATTTTTTTTAAAATGTTTGGTGACATAAGAAAATTCGGAAGAATTGGTTCTGTGCTATTCCTTAGGGGATTATAATGACTTTCTTTCAGTCGATTCTGTTTTTGATGAAAATATCCACTGTATTCGTCAAACACTTTATCTTACACACTGTGTTTCTCTTACCTCTTCAGAGATTACAATAAAAATATTTTTTAAATCAAAGTCGGTTCTTTGTGCATGGGCCGAAAGTTTTTCCCGGCTGAGTCCATCCTGCCCATCTATAAATCTACCATCCGCCCGTGTATTGAATAATACTGCCATATTTGGTCGAGTGCCCCTGCTATTCTCCTCGATGTCCTTGACAAAATACAACGGGGAATCTGTAATGTGATCGATGCCGACTAGGCAGCCCGGCTGCAGTCACACTCTCACCGGCGTGATGTGGCTTCTCAGTGCTTCACGGCTTCTGCTCCGATGAACTTAGCTCACTGGTGCTCACTAGGTATGAATTTGCAAGAGATACTAGATTAGCAACTAGGTCTCACCCTTTTACAGTGAAACAGATAAAATGTAACAGCAATTTCTACACTAACAGCTTCTTTTCTCGCACTTCCCGCCTGTGGAATTCCCTTCCCTATACTTGGTTCCCCGACAGCTACAATCTCCAGGAATTTAAATGTAAGGTCAATAGACATCTATCAGACTAACTCGAATTCATTTCCTCAAAGACTCTACCCATCAACTCAACCCCCATCCTCGGTATACTCATCTGTCTATCACCCCACTTCCGACATTTCCTATAACTAACCACACTTTCTCAGCACTTTCCTCTGTATAACCCCCTGCGCAATAGTGGCAGTGGAATGCTATGCTTGGGGTGAAATGAATAAAAAAAATCAGTTCACCCTAAGCAAGGCGATGAAGCCACTTAAATGCAAGCGTTCATTTGGAGTGAAGGAAAGAGATAAAATCATTACTGAGAAGGACAGTAGAAAGTAGAAGGACAGGAAGAAAAAAAAGAAATATGAAGAATGACGTTGCATTTAAATTTTTGAAGAAAACAGAACAGAAAAGAACTTCAATAGAGAAATGAGACCTAACTGCCAGTCTAGTAATACGCTTAGATTAATGAAGTTGAAGTAACAAAGAGGAAAGCTCATCAAAACAATTGCCACAAAAATATTTATAGAAAATTAGAAGGGAACTACGTGATGGCGGTGTAAAAGTGGTTAAAGCAAATATATTAGGTCAGGAAAGATAACATTAGATTCTTCGTTGTCAAAAATTTCTAGATACATAGCAGAAGCACAGGACCATATGAGACAAAAATATTCGATACACGGAAGAATTATAGACTTATAAATGTGTAAGATAATATATATATATATATATATATATAAATACAGAAATTATAACATGGATATATTATAACTAGTAATATAGCCCGGCGTTGCTCGGGTGTAATGAAAGCTTTAAAACTAATCCATGGTCCTGGAGCTCAGACTCTTTGGATGTTGGCACGAATGACTAAAAAGCAATAGTTGTTTCCAGTTAAAGCAAAACCGTAGACTGAAAGTAAAATCAATGGATGTAAGTCAAATTTTGATTTCCTTCTATCGATATCAAATAGGTTTTTTTCGACATAAACTGAAATTTGAAGGCTAAATAAGTCCTCTGAGTAAATGGTATCATGGCTGAGCTACAATTATACCTACTTAGAGCCAAACCTGAAGCAAAAACTAAAATAAAAGGGCTGAAAAAATACAGACATACAGGCAGATAAACAGACACACACAAAAACATCTTGCCTTTTAATCGATTTTCTGCACTATTGTAAGAACTGTAACCTTGAAACTTCTGAATATCGTTTCTTATGTATTTGTCTATGAGTGTATCAAATTTGATTAAAATCGGACCTCTACTTCTATAACCCGATTTTTTTCGATTATCGATTTTAGATATTTATCGGGGGTACCTCGATACAAAACCTATCTAAGAACACTCGCAGACGCTTAATGTACAACTGTGTAAATTTTCAAGAAAATCGATTCAGCCGTTTCGGAATCAATAGGTAACACATAACACACACAGACACCCTCCCCCACACAGAGACAAAGTTCTATTTATAAATAAGTTAAGATATCACTACAAAATAGCTATTTCGACACTTCTTGTGTCTTGTCAAGTGATGTGTTTTATTTCAAATTGAATGGTTTAAAATGTTAAAAACAAGCAAGTCCCCTTTAATCAGGGAGGCATTATTGTATGTAAAATGTGGATCAATCAGAGTAAGGCAACTTCTAATTTGGAGAATATGTGGGCAGACTTAAAATTAATCTTGGTGGGCATTAGTATTAATATTTGATTAAATTGAGATCAGCATTATTCATTAACTATTAGATCAATTTTATTATTGTTGCGAAATTTCGAAAAAGATTACTAAGTTTAACAATTTATTTGATTTAGAAAGTTATTCATATATTAAACGAGGAAGAGAAAGAACGCACGCATAAATAAACCTACAAACATCCACACATGGAAAAATAGACGAGTATATTCACAAACACTGGCAAACAGTGAATGACACATATTTTCAGAACAAAAATTTATCGCAAATAAACAGGCCGGTAGAAATAAATATATAATACTGTTTGATTATAAACAGAATATCTACTTAAATACGAGTATCGATCAAAACTAATGTTCAAACAAATCATTTCGAATTGTCAGTTGTTTATAACCACCTTCGTTAATCTTCGTGAATTTCCGTAACATGATGATTATCGTAAATAATCAGGCCGGTAGAAATAAATATATAATACTGTTTGATTATAAACAGAATATCTACTTAAATACGAGTATCGATCAAAACTAATGTTCAAACAAATCATTTCGAATTGTCAGTTGTTTATAACCAGCTTCGTTAATCTTCGTGAATTTCCATAACATGATGATTATCGTAAATAATCAGGCCGGTAGAAATAAATATATAATACTGTTTGATTATAAACAGAATATCTACTTAAATACGAGTATCGATCAAAACTAATGTTCAAACAAATCATTTCGAATTGTCAGTTGTTTATAACCACCTTCGTTAATCTTCGTGAATTTCCGTAACATGATGATTATCGTAAATAATCAGGCCGGTAGAAATAAATATATAATACTGTTTGATTATAAACAGAATATCTACTTAAATACGAGTATCGATCAAAACTAATGTTCAAACAAATCATTTCGAATTGTCAGTTGTTTATAACCAGCTTCGTTAATCTTCGTGAATTTCCGTAACATGATGATTATCGTAAATAATCAGGCCGGTAGAAATAAATATATAATACTATTTGATTATAAACAGAATATCTACTTAAATACGAGTATCGATCTAAAAATATCAAATAATTTCAAACAGACATATATATATATAGATGTATATATACACAGCGAAACATCTGTCTGCAGATGACAATATAGATAGATAGATAGATAGATAGATAGATAGATAGATAGATAGATAAACACACATATATGTATATATGCAAACACACAAACACACACATACATATATATATATATATTCAAACACACATACATTTATATGTATATGTAAACAAACATACACACACACACACACACACACACACACACACATATATATATATATATATATATATATATATATGTATATATAAAATTTCGATATGTTTAGGTAAAAAGAGTTCTCAGTTTAAGGTATAATAAGTGTACTGAAGATAGCTTAATGTCTGAAACTGACAGGTATCATGCAGTGTTTAATTCTATGTCGAGACATGCTTATTTACGTAAGTTTCATTCCAAAGCAGTGTAGCTTCCGTTTTGTCTGCAAAAATCGACTGCAACTGATCAAGGTACAGATCCTAGAGCGTAACCACGCCAAACCACAAAATAGATTTTATTAAAATAAAGAATATTAAAAGACATCCTATATAAGTACGAGATAAGGATTAACAGGCGAAACGCTGAGCCTAGGAAATTAATCTGATAATATAACGAAACATGAACGTCAACATAAATGTGGTGTCGAAACTGCTTAGATATGGGGAACGATTACTGCAATACAATTTGGTAATCAGAAAACTTATAAGTATTACAGGAATAAATAATAAAAATTAAATTTTTGCTCTCATATAAATACTGATAAAGAGATATATATATCTATTCTGATAAAGATACATATATATATATTGTGATGAAGATATATATATATATATATATATATATATATATATATTGTGATAATGATATATATGTATATATATATATTGTGATAAAGATATGTATGTATTGTGATAAAGATATATATATTGTAATAAAAATATATATATATTGTAATAAATTTATATGTATATGTTGTGATAAATTTATATATATATATTGTAATAAAGATATATATATATATATATTGTAATAAAGATATATATATATTGTGATAAAGATATATATATATTGTTTTAAGTGTATATATGCTATGATAAATATATATATTGTGATATAAGTTCATATATAGTGATAAAGATATATATATATATATATATATTGTAATAAAGATATATATATTGTAATAAAGATGTATATATTGTGATAAAGATATATATATATATATATTTTAATAAAGATATATAGATATTGTGATAAGGATATATATATATATTGTTATAAAAATATATATATATATATTGTGATAAAGACATATATATACATTGTGATAAAGATGTACATATATATATAATGTGATAAAGTTATACATATATATATATATATATATATATTTATTGTGAAAATATATATATCTTGTGATAAAGATATACATATATATATATATTGTGATAAAATTACACATCTATATATATATATTGTGAAAAAATATATATTGTGATAAAGTTATATATATATTGTGATAAAGTTATACATATATATATATATATATATATATATATATATTGTGATAAAGTTATACATATATACATATTGTGAAAAAAAATATATATATTGTGATAAAGATATATATATATATATATATATATTGTTGATTTGAGTTCAGCATATACATTTGCACAGAGATAATGCTATTTTGGATAAATTAGAAGGGGAAAAGTCGTCAGGAGTTAAAACGAACATTTAGCACTATAATCTTCAAAAGTAACTAATAGCAACTTATCTTTAAAATGGACAAACTTTGGAAGTCAGTATTCAATACACATTTTTAGCGAAAGGAACAAATCGAATTGTTTATCTATAGCCACAAGTTTCATTTCACAACAAGAATAACGCATTCTTTAAATATATCCTGAACAGGTAATTAACAATATGTTACATATGACAATGTTCACTTGAAAAGCAGTGACAAAGATAGATCCCTAAAAGTCAGTTAAGTGTCATACGTTATACACGCTTGGGAGATCATGTCTCGAAACAGACATGACTGACTGGGCAGAAGATTATCCAGTACTAGTTTGCCGTTAATTTCTGCGGTAGACCTGTTGCCATCCAAGGCTATAGAACCCAATCTGTCTTATTATTTAACCCATAACTGGAGAGAAGAGATGGATTAATACCTTTCCCAAGAGTATTTGTGCGTAAGTGAATGCAAGGAATTCAACTGGAATTCGAACTCGGCTCCTCGATTACTCGTTCCGAGCCGATACCCATTGCACCAAAACGCACATACGTAACTGAGTTAAATTTACGTATTATTTTTATACACCATTGTTTCTCTTCGTTTGTTCAGAATGTTCCGATAAATATTACTAAAAATCTGATGCTTCTTTACAAATCAATTAATGTACGTTTTGTAAGAACCGCTTTCAATGGCGAATGCCTCACCCTATCTACTAAATATATGTGGGAGTTAAGAATAGATTTGGCGTACATTAACATATATAGCGAGCTTGTGTAAATGAATGATGGTTTAGGATAGATAACAGCAACAGGACATTTATTAAGAGCTACAAAAGACAGTAAAGTGTGGAGAGCCATGATTGCCAATACCCTGAAGAAACACGGCTTTTAGAAGTAAACAAATATACCTTAATGATTTTTTAAGTTAGTGGCAACGTAAACAGTAAATTAAGGGGGAAATGTTGTTCAATTCTGTCACTACACGAAATAGGAAACACTTTCGGAACTCAGGTTGTTCTAACCAATCCGATACTTAGTTCTGCTTTACCATTTTCCTTTTTACGATTATAAGATATGCTTAGAAAATTACCATATTTTGGGTACCTCTACGTAGTGTACAGGTTAACAAGCTTGTCTTGCTGAGACCATTACAACTGAGTAGTGGAATTAGATTCTCACTGGGTGCTCCTTACTTTCGGCCTTGTGCCACATCTAAGCTAGCTTAGAAAATAACTATTATTAACGTTACTTGCTTTTCGTATGATATATCAAGTGTCCATAAGGTATTTGTTTCGCTACACGTGTTTTGAGTCTAAAGTTACTTTCTTCAGTTGAAAACAAAAAACGAATCTCGTTACATGAAGTCACAAGTTTAATCGCCTGAAGAGAGTCAGCTTTAGACTCGAAACACGCGTAGTGACACAAATACTATTATGGAGACTTGATATCTCATACGAAAAGCAAGTAATATTATTAATAATAGCAACAATAAATCTACACTTTAAACAAAACGTTCATGGCTTTTCGCACTTTTTCTTCTATACCAGTTTATCTCGTTGGAACAATCTTTATTTCTGGTTTTAATTTATATATATATATATATATATATATATATATATATATATATATATATATATATATTTTTTTTTTTTTAAAATAACTTAAATCCAAAACGAAAAGCAGGAAGGTAAATTCCAAAGACCCGATCCTAATTAATATTAATATTTTAATAATAAAAAAATGATACAGGTGGATAGCTCAATGTAATTAAAATTACAGAGCCAATTATAAAATAAAATAAATTTCGACGTTCAAAATGAAAACCAGATTCAAGTTCTTAGCTAAATTTTGCTCAAAAAGCATCGAAGAGTTGCCTGATGCGAAGAAAATAATGGTGAATATATTATTAGATAAAATGTAAATGCGTTTTAATTTTAAAGAGTTTTAAAAGTTGATGAAGATATTCAGAAAATTTCATATGACAGAACCTAATAATTGAACATTGAACATTGATTTCCTTTTGAAATGCAAATAAATTGATTTTTAATATTATATATATAGATATATATCCAATAGAAATTATATAATCCACACAAAACAATACTGCCTCATTTACTGGTCTATAAGATGATCTAATTTTTTTTTATAATCATATCGCCCCAAGCAAGGCATTTTACTGCCACTGTTTTGCAGGGGGTTACACAGGAGGAAGGTTATGAGAAAGAGTGACAGATTATAGGCGGTGTCAGGAAGTGGGTAAGGGAAGGATGAGAATAGTGACGAGAGTGGATGTACAAAGGCGCATGAGAGAGGATGCAGGTTAGTAATTGATTTAATATTTACATTTGCAATAATGTACTCATTTCTATTCTAGTTATCACAACTTTTCGGCAATTCTGTGCACCGACCTTTGTCATAATATTGTCGATGAGAGGAACCATCAAAGAAGTTCAAACCTAATCCTTTGCTTAATATACAAGCAAGGATTTTTTTTCCGTTCAAATGTCTAGCATTATTTCATATTGTTCATTTTAGTTCAGTGCCGTACGCGATACACGCTTGGGCGATTATGTCACTTTTGATTTGTCACTTACTGACGAGGCGGAAGATTTTTCCCTCATTAGCCTGTCGTTTCTTTCTACGGCAGACTAGTTGGTAACCAAGGCTATAGAAAGCAGTCTGCTCAGCTATTCAACCCTTCTGGTGGTAGAAGAGATTAATCC
The DNA here is from genome assembly GCA_037127315.1 of Ascarosepion bandense. NCBI lineage: Eukaryota > Metazoa > Mollusca > Cephalopoda > Sepiida > Sepiidae > Ascarosepion > Ascarosepion bandense. The sequence goes on along the minus strand of JBBBDQ010000118.1, from coordinate 7,267,938 downwards.
CTTTTTATCCGGGTATTTGCGTAATTTGAACTCGGCTCTCTGATTCTACTTGTCGAGCCTTTATCTCAGATATGATTATTATTATTATTATTAATATTATTATTTTTCATTATAAATCGATTTCTGCTATGGTCGCACTAGCTACTAAGTCTGCAGACAGACCTAAGGAAGGTAGTGGTGTGTTGTTATGACTTCATTTCATTTTTATTTCAAATCTCTTTCACATCCCTAGCGTTACATAGACAAAGTTCTCATTATTATTATTATTGTCATTTTTCATCATAAATCGATTTCTGCTATGGTTGCACTACCTACCAAGTCTGCAGGAAGACCTAAGGCAGGTATTGGTGTGTTGTTATGACTCCATTTCATGTTTTTTTCATGTCTCCCGAATATCGCTAGCGTTACATAGACAAAGTTCTGCTTAGTATGTTCATCATCACCATTTATCCATCACACCCAGATGGTGCATAGGGCAGAAACTTTTTGTTGCTGTTTCTTTAAAGAAACTGTTTTTTATGGGGCAGGGTTGTTAGATATGCATCCAACCTCAAAACCTGAAGGACCGATGGACCATTACTGGTCCTTATGTTTACAGAACCTGGTATTCCCAAATGGTCACCCATTTAAGTACTGACCAGGCTCGATGTTGCTTAACTTCGGTGATCAGACGGGAACAAGTGTATTCAAAAGGATATCGCCGTAGACGCTTAGTGTGTTGGCTGTACTTAAAACTATTTTTGTATGTCTCTTAAACTGGGGTTTCCAGTGATTATTTCAATGTGTTGTTTTCTTCCATTTTTTTATCATTCCAAGTGCACCCACTATCACTAGTACGATACTTGTCTTCAATTATTATTATTATTATTATGTTATTTTTCATCATATTTCGATTTCTGCTTTGGTCTCACTACCAACCAAGTTTGCGGGGAGACCTAAGGCAGGTAGTGGCGTGTTGTTATGGCTCCATTTCATGTTTTTCTATCTTCCCTATCATCCTCAGCATTACATAGATAAAGCTTTCCTTAGTGTGTGGGCTGTACTTAATAAGACAATTTTTTGTATGTCTCTTAAGCTGGGGTTTCCAGGGATTCTTTCAATGTGTTGTTTTGTTCCATTTTTTATCATTCCAAGTGCACCTACTATCACTGGCACAACTCTTGTTTTCAATTTCCACATTTTTTCTATTTTAATTTCCAGGTCTTTATATTTTGACAGTTTTTCAAATTCCTTGATTGCTATGTTACAATCCGCTGGACAAGCCATATCAATTAATAGATAAGTTTTCTCCTTCTGGTTTTTAACAATAATGTCTGGCCTGTTTGCTTCAATTTTTCTGTCTGTGTAGATGGTGTAATCCCATAGAATGGTTACATCTTCTATTTCTGTAACCGGTGCTGGATGATGTTCATACCAGTGTTTGTTTACAGCTTTTCCATAATGTTTGCACATTGTCCAATGTAAATATTGCCCAACTCTATCGTGGCGATTTTTATATTCGTTTGGGGCAAGCACAGAACAGCCTGAGATTAGGTGGTCTATTGTTTCTTGGTGTTTATCACAAAACCTGCATTTTGGATCCATATTATTATGCATAATATTTGCCTGAAAGTTTCTCGTGAAAAGACTTTGGTCTTGTGCTGCAAGTATAAATCCTTCAGTTTCAGACTTTAATCCAGATGCACGTAACCATCGATGAGTATTAACTTTGTCAACATTGGATTTATTGGCACGTACTGGATATTGGCCATGCAGAGGTTTGTCTTGCCAGCGCTGTTTCATCTTTTCAAGAGCTTTATCTTTGGCTTTCATTTTCATATTTTTTGCCGCAATAGTTGGTTCTTGGCTTCTGTTTTGCTTTTCTACAGAATCTACTATTATTATTATTATTATTATTATTATTATTATTATTATTATTATTATTAATGCTTAGTTATTGTTTTTATGTTTGTACTATGTATGTGCAACTTCACCTGAGATTAAACGAATAATTACTGCACTACTAAATTTATGAACCCCATCATTAATCCACTTTCATTCTTGGAGCATTAAACTTGGTGGTGATGATGACAAGGAATAGTTTGATCTCCTTCGTCTCTGCTTTTCTTTTCTTTTCTTTTTTATACTGCTGATTCTGTTAAAACACTGCTGTGAAACTTGGCTTTCTCCGCCGTTTTTTCTTCTCTTTTTACTTTATCATTGGCTGCAGTACGGTATTTATTTCTATACTAAGCCTACTGGGGCGGCCGTCATGAGCATATACTCAGATCCCTATAGACGAATTATCCTTCAGTGCTCTTCTTTTGTTTCGAAATTCTATTTCGTTATTCAGACAGAGAAAAAAAAAAGACACTGGAGAATCGGAAAAGAATCGATCTAAGTTTTGTGATAAAAATCAATAAATATATACTTGTATAATATAATATAATATAATATATATGCTATTACATCATAATAAATAAATATATACTTGTATTATATAATATAATATAATATAATATATATGCTATTACAGACACAATGTTTCGACCATAGCTTGTTACGGCCAGGAAGAAAGACACAAAAACCAAAAGATAGGTTGAAACAGTGTGCTGGAATAACAGAACACATATACAAAAATAAGAATGTTATTAGTCATCAGATAGTAATGTTCCTCCGAACTGTCAAGTTACACTGCGTCTCGACTGCCTACTTTAAGAAGTCTCGCAGGTTAGTATATATGAAGGAGGAAGAGTTCATTCCAATATAGATAGGGCACCATAACATTTATAAATTCAGGTTAAATGTCAATCGCTATTTTCTGTCTTCTTAACTTCTGTTTTTTTTTATTTTTATTTTTCTCTCTCTTTAAGAACTGTTTTCTTTTTCTCATACATTTTCACACTCAGTAACCCCTTGAGTTTTAGTGGCTTTATTGCCTTGCTTAAAACGATGTGATTAAAAAAAATCAAACAAACGAACACAAAGATAATGATCAAAAAATGAACTAACTTACAGAATATGATAAAACGTCATATCGGTGTTACCGGAAATATTTAGAAAACCAGTAAAATAGTAATGGAAACCAAAAAAGTGTTCTCGGGAAGATGGTTTGGTTCTATCGCATATCAACCTCCGCGGGTCATTTATTACCAACTAAATTTTATTTATTTATTGCTGGTAATACCTTTTTCTTTCAACAATTTATTGTTGTTTTTATATAAGTTTTGTCCCAGTAATACTTTTTTTTCTTTTCGAGTTCCAAGATTTGTTTTTAAGGGCAGGGTCCCCAAGTCCTACCCTGTTATTTAACACATAACTGGAGGGAAGAGACGGATTAATACCTTTCCCAAAGGTACCAGTGCTTAAGTGAATGCAAGGTATTCAACTGGAATTCGAACTCGGTTCACCGATTTCTCTTTCCGAGCCAATATCCACTGCACCACAACGCATATCCGTCACTAAACGCTTACAGCACCTGGTATTCCCACGCGGTCACCCATCTAAGTATTGATCAGGCTCAACGTTGCTTAACTTCGGTGATCGAGCCAGGACAGGTGTACTCAACGTGATATGGCAATAAGCCCTCGGGATGATCGTCTAAAAATATCTTGTAATCATCGTCACTATCACCAGTTTAATGACTGAGTGTGGCCGTTGGGTTACTGCAGAGTGTGTCCTCTACATGCCTGTGCTGATAGTCGGAGAGGTATTTCTTCATGGATAGCGTACCTTGGTCAAATAGACCTAGTGGTCAATATCCCTCTCCAAATCAGATCACAATCGATGTCCTCGAACCTGAAGACTCGCCCTGGTAATGATCGTGTTATCGGTGAAACCATCTAGGAAACCCTCTAGGAAACCCTCTGACCTAGACATTTAACTCATTCTAGGAACCTCTCCGCCTCCCGGTGCTGTGTAATCACTGTGCAGGCTGGATACATCACTATGTAGCTGAATCTACCGCATATATAGCCGTTGACCCAACAAGAATGTTCATCCGCTCTTTGACAAGTTTGGTTTATAAACTTCTAGTGCGTCTAGCCAAACTCACCAAAAAATGACCCGGCAATGCAGGAGGGTAGTACTGGGTCACAGAAATGATGGTCTGCAGAAGAATGAAGAGAACACCCGATTCATCAGTTATGTGAATCTACACAAAGATGATGAGAAAACCAAAGTCAACAAAAAAGTGAGTTTATAGAAGAATGATTAAAACACCAGAGTCAACAGAAATGTGGATCTACAGAAGGATGATGAGTATACCAAAATCATCATCAAAGAGGTTTTATAGAAAAATGATTACAACACCAGAGTCAACAGTATGATGAGAATACCAGATTCATCAGAAATGTGGATATGCAAAGGGATGGTGGGAATACTGAAATCAACAGAAATGTGGTTTTATAGAAGAATGAATAGAACACCATAGTTAAAAGTACTGTGAGTCTGAAGAATAATAAATCAGAAATATGACTCTACAGAAGGATGATGAGAATACCAGATTCATCAGAAATGTAGATCTACAGAAGGATGATGAGAATACCAGATTCGTCAGAAATGTGAAACCACAGAAGGATGATGAGAATACCAGATTCATCAGAAATCTGGATCTACAGAAGGATAATGAGAAGCCCGGTATCAACAGGAATGCCTGTGTACAGAAATTTAATGCGAACACCAGATTCATAAAAATGTGGAATCTACAGAAGGATGATGATAAGCTCGAAGTCGATAGAAATGTCGGTCTACAGAAGGATGGTGAGAAAAGCAGCGTCAACAAAAATATGCGTCAGTAGAAGTATCCTGGGAACGTCAAGTACTGAATAGGTGAGCAACGACAAATGGAAATGGAAAACAAGTAGGATGATTATCTTTAGAACCATACAGACAGCTGAGCTTTCTAAGAGATACCATGTGGAAAGAAAGCGTCGAAAATCTGATACACAAAGGACAAACTGAAAGCAGGAGAAGGTAACCTTCTCCTGCCTTCAGTTTGTGCAAGTGAATGCTAAGAAAGGTAATCAAACGGATAATAAAAAGACCTATTGGTAAGAGCTAAAAAAATAGGAAATTGTGGAGAGTCATGATTCATGAACTTTACAAACTTAAATACTTCACATCAACTTCAGCCTCTCTTTAGCCTCTTTGTCCACATATTCTTCACTTCATGTCGCTTCTTGTTTCATTTATGTCACATACTTTAATACCTCTACCTAGAGTGGATCTTGAGTAATGAGTTTGGTAATCATTAGTATTTAAAAGATATTTCTCCAGCTATAGGTTAAAACAGCAGGGAAGACGAGTGGCCGTTTCATTTGGATTCTAGCCAGTCTAGAAGAAAACTTTGATTGAATTCAAACCAACACTAATAACTAGGGATCTCTGTGATGTCACATACCTTAGTTCTCTACCTAGAGTGGATCTTGAGTAATGAGTTTAGTAATCATTAGTTTTTAAAAGATATTTCTCCAGCTATAGGTTAAAACAGCAGGGAAGACGAGTGGCCCTTTCGTTTGGATTCTAGCCAGTCTTGAAGAAAACTTTGATTGAATTCAAACCAACACTAATAACTAGGGATCTCTGTGATGTCACATACCTTAGTTCTCTACCTAGAGTGGATCTTGAGTAATGAGTTTAGTAATCATTAGTTTTTAAAAGATATTTCTCCAGCTATAGGTTAAAACAGCAGGGGAGACGAGTGGCCATTTCATTTGGATTCTAGCCAGTCTTGAAGAAAACTTTGATTGAATTCAAACCAACACTAATAACTAGGGATCTCTGTGATGTCACATACCTTAGTTCTCTACCTAGAGTGGATCTTAAGTAATGAGTTTGGTAATCATTAGTTTTTAAAAGATATTTCTCCAGCTATAGGTTAAAACAGCAGGGAAGACGAGTGGCCCTTTCGTTTGGATTCTAGCCAGTCTAGAAGAAAACTTTGATTGAATTCAAACCAACACTAATAACTAGGGATCTCTGTGATCTCACATACCTTAGTTCTCTACCTAGAGTGGATCTTGAGTAATGACTTTGGTAATCATTAGTTTTTAAAAGATATTTCTCCAGCTATAGGTTAAAACAGCAGGGAAGACGAGTGGCCCTTTCGTTTGTATTCTAGCCAGTCTAGAAGAAAACTTTGATTGAATTCAAACCAACACTAATAACTAGGGATCTCTGTGATCTCACATACCTTAGTTCTCTACCTAGAGTGGATCTTGAGTAATGAGTTTAGTAATCATTAGTTTTTAAAAGATATTTCTCCAGCTATAGGTTAAAATAGCAGGGGAGACGAGTGGCCATTTCATTTGGATTCTAGCCAGTCTTGAAGAAAACTTTGATTGAATTCAAACCAACACTAATAACTAGGGATCTCTGTGATGTCACATACCTTAGTTCTCTACCTAGAGTGGATCTTGAGTAATGAGTTTGGTAATCATTAGTTTTTAAAAGATATTTCTCCAGCTATAGGTTAAAACAGCAGGGAAGACGAGTGGCCCTTTCGTTTGGATTCTAGCCAGTCTAGAAGAAAACTTTGATTGAATTCAAACCAACACTAATAACTAGGGATCTCTGTGATCTCACATACCTTAGTTCTCTACCTAGAGTGGATCTTGAGTAATGAGTTTGGTAATCATTAGTTTTTAAAAGATATTTCTCCAGCTATAGGTTAAAACAGCAGGGAAGACGAGTGGCCCTTTCGTTTGGATTCTAGCCAGTCTTGAAGAAAACTTTGATTGAATTCAAACCAACACTAATAACTAGGGATCTCTGTGATCTCACATACCTTAGTTCTCTACCTAGAGTGGATCTTGAGTAATGAGTTTGGTAATCATTAGTTTTTAAAAGATATTTCTCCAGCTATAGGTTAAAACAGCAGGGAAGACGAGTGGCCGTTTCATTTGGATTCTAGCCAGTCTAGAAGAAAACTTTGATTGAATTCAAACCAACACTAATAACTAGGGATCTCTGTGATCTCACATACCTTAGTTCTCTACCTAGAGTGGATCTTGAGTAATGAGTTTGGTAATCATTAGTTTTTAAAAGATATTTCTCCAGCTATAGGTTAAAACAGCAGGGGAGACAGTGGCCATTTCATTTGGATTCTAGCCAGTCTTGAAGAAAACTTTGATTGAATTCAAACCAACACTAATAACTAGGGATCTCTGTGATGTCACATAGTTAGTTCTCTACCTAGAGTGGATCTTGAGTAATGAGTTTGGTAATCATTAGTTTTTAAAAGATATTTCTCCAGCTATAGGTTAAAACAGCAGGGGAGACGAGTGGCCATTTCATTTGGATTCTAGCCAGTCTTGAAGAAAACTTTGATTGAATTCAAACCAACACTAATAACTAGGGATCTCTGTGATGTCACATAGTTAGTTCTCTACCTAGAGTGGATCTTAAGTAATGAGTTTGGTAATCATTAGTTTTTAAAAGATATTTCTCCAGCTATAGGTTAAAACAGCAGGGAAGACGAGTGGCCCTTTCGTTTGGATTCTAGCCAGTCTAGAAGAAAACTTTGATTGAATTCAAACCAACACTAATAACTAGGGATCTCTGTGATCTCACATACCTTAGTTCTCTACCTAGAGTGGATCTTGAGTAATGAGTTTGGTAATCATTAGTTTTTAAAAGATATTTCTCCAGCTATAGGTTAAAACAGCAGGGAAGACGAGTGGCCCTTTCGTTTGGATTCTAGCCAGTCTTGAAGAAAACTTTGATTGAATTCAAACCAACACTAATAACTAGGGATCTCTGTGATCTCACATACCTTAGTTCTCTACCTAGAGTGGATCTTGAGTAATGAGTTTGGTAATCATTAGTTTTTAAAAGATATTTCTCCAGCTATAGGTTAAAACAGCAGGGAAGACGAGTGGCCCTTTCGTTTGGATTCCAGCCAGTCTTGAAGAAAACTTTGATTGAATTCAAACCAACACTAATAACTAGGGATCCCTGTGATGTCACATACCTTAGTTCTCTACCGAGAGTGGATCTTGAGTAATGAGTTTGGTAATAATTAGTTTTTAAAAGATATTTCTCCAGCTATAGGTTAAAACAGCAGGGAAGACGAGTGGCCCTTTCGTTTGGATTCTAGCCAGTCTTGATGAAAACTTTGATTGAATTCAAACCAACACTAATAACTAGGGATCTCAATGATCTTTAACCTTCTTAGGAAAACCAGTCCTCAAAAAAGTCAACTCCGAAATCAGAACCTAAATGGTATGGAATCTGTTAAGCTACCTCGACCTAAACAGAACCACGGCTGTTTCGGTTGGAGTAAATCCGGTGCCTCTGTGATCATAATCACTTAGTAGCGAATACTAAGAATCCCATTGTCTGAACTTTTGACACGCTTAGGTCTCACCATTTTACCGTCAAAATAGGCAAATATATCCGCCAATTCTATTGCAGCAATTCTATTCCTGGCACTTTCCGTCTATGGAACTCACTTCCACTTGCTTGATACCCTGATAGCTACCATCTCCAAAATTTTAAATGAAACGTCAATTGCCATCTTTTACTTCCGTGACTCCCGTCTCTCTTTCTTACCCTTTATCCAACCTCACCTCTACTGTTTTCTTTTCTGTCGTCAGTCTCCTAACTTTTTAAACCCCTGCGCAGCATTGGCAGTATTTAATGGCTTGTGGGGAAAGGATTATAAAAAGAAAATTATTGCGAAAAATTGAAACCTAAAGGTCATATATTGTTACAATCAAAACGAGGCAGTTGAAATGATTAGGTGAATAAAGAGAAAAGTGAGCTTGGAGAATTTGACACTCATTCAGAAAGCAGTTAAAACAGAAGAAAAAACGCGAAACTTAACTAGTGAATATGTGACTGAGCAAAGATAAATAGTGATGATAAAGATTTAAAATGTTCCTTAACTCCCCATGGAAGAGGAAAGTGTAGAGAGTCATGAACGCTTACAGAAAAATTACATGTATTTAAATATTTTTGCAAGAATCAATAGAAATGCGAAACTTCTACGACGTATTTAAAGTCGTTTGTGGATAAATCAACGGCTGGAATGTCGAAGATTGGCAAACTTTTCAGCGCGTGATATTTATGACCTTCCACAACTTCCTTTTCTTTATGTCACGAGGCACAAAATGTGAAAATATATTACTAACATACAATAGGTTACAATTTAGTTGGCACCACTAGACACGTAAATGAAAAATTTAGTCGTATAATAAAACCTTTTTGTAACATTAATAACTTTTTGTAACATTAATAACTTTTTGTAACATCATTAACTTTTTGTAACATTAATAACTTCTGATTCAATCCGAAAATCGCATTCAGTGAAATGCTGTTTTAAGAACGCAGAAAGGAATTTACTAAAAAAAAACAAAAAAAAAACACGTTATTATTTTTAACCGCAAATAATTCAATTCACGAAACATATTCTTCTATTCGGTTAATAAATATAGTCTTTGAAAACCGAATGCATGGTCATCAGCAAAAAGGGAAGCCCAAAATGCCAAATACAGGTGGGGGATACTAAAATCAAGCATTTACAAAAATTTAAATACCTGGGAAGTGTTCTAACAAAAGACGGAAAGAGCAATACAGAGATCCGAAGACGAATTGGCATGGCAAAAGAAGCATTCCAGATGTTGAGTAAAGTATTAAAAAACAGGACAATTTCGCTAGAAACAAAGAAAGTACTGGATTGCTATGTGATGTCGGTTCTTCAATATGGCAGTGAATGTTGGACAATATCATCAAAGACGAAGAAATAACTTGAAGTAACTGAAATGTGGTTCTACAGAAGGATGCTGCGAATATAATGGATCGAGCATATGAGCAATTATGCGGTTTTGGAAAGGATAGAAACAAAAAGGAAATTAATACTGAGCATCGGGAAGAGACAGATAAACTTCCTGGGAAATGCAATGAGGAAGGGGGCTCACAGAACCTGATACTAAAAGGCCAGATAGAGGGAAATAGAGACAGGGGAAATCAGCGGATAACGTATTTGAAGGACCTGGTTAGGTGGATGACGGAACAAGGGTTGCGTGGTGTGAAATGAGAAAGCGTGCTAAGAGCCACCATGGATAGGGAGGTATGGAAAGCCATGATTGCTTACGAAAGGACAGGACACATAGAAGAAGACTTTTTGTTTGCTGCTTCTGAGCCATTTTAGCAGTCAGATCATTAATCGAGGTACTAACAAGGCAGATACATCATAACAAAGACTGTCAAATTACTTATAGAAGCGTCAAATGGAAGAATCCTTATAGTGGCTTAGAATTTACCAAGAATCTCTCTCTCTCTCTCTCTCTCTCTCTCTCTCATTTGATACACATGCTATCGTTCAATATTAACAAAAGAACCATTCTATTTTCATTTACAATTATTCACTTCGCAATAAATACTAAAATATAGTATGAAATACATCATTTTTTTAAACACCGGAGTGGCCTAATAATTATGACCGGTAGTTTATATATATATATTTCTACATATATTAATTCTAAATATAACGTGTGAAAGCATGTGTGATACTCTATCGTCGTCAGCTGCTAACCAGCGAAGGTAATACAGTTTCGGTATCTAAGGTGGTACTGCCACTCCTGGTGTTACCAGTAGCTTTGCCACCGAATAAGGTATTGTTCTTTGTTTAGACGTGTCAGTCTTTGCAATTTCTCTTTAGTTGCAACTGAAATTCTGATTTTCAACATTGTGTTCAAAGTATTTGGTTTTGATTGTTAACTACTCCGCAGCTTCTTTTCTTGCATTTCCGGCCTATGGAACTCCCTTCCATATACTTTCTTTCCTGACCGTTAATTGACTCCACTTCTTTCTACATCACCCCGTATATTTTGTTCTCTTCCTTTCTCTCTACCTTCGCAATTGTCTTTATTCCTGTGTTCCCATACTTCTTTTGCCCTTTCTCTGACACAAACTGTAACTGGTTCGTCTTTTTCTTCACTCTCCTCCTGCCTGAACTTTTACTCTTATGTAGCTCCCTATGCATCAGTGGCGGTACCGCCTTTCTTGGGGTGGAACGATTAAAAAAATATATACAATGCACACATAAAGACCGTTATCAATGACGTAGTATGGAAGATGACATGTGTTTCACGTCTGAAGTAGAATTCTGTTGCCAGTAAGATTTTACAGTTTATTTTGGATTTTGCCAAATTCAACACGATGGATGTTGAACTGTGGTCTGGAGACGCTTTAGCTGCTGGTCAATGATGCTCACCTTTAAATGTCATGAAACGATTGACCGTCTAAGTCATTTACTGCATCTGACTTCAATAGGTACACATGACATGTTCACCCCTTTTTCACTATATCAGATCGCAGCAATTCATAGTGACTTTTTTCACTACTGAACCTACTCCCTGGTCTCCTCTCATAGAACCATTAATTCTACTAGTTGGATACATTTTTTAAATCAGGCCACACTACAATGCGTTTATCTGTTTGAATGATATGTACTGGAAATTTGAGAGATATTCTAGGATCAACTAGCACCCTCCAATCACAGGATTCATTCAGTATCTTCATGTTGGGAGTTATTAAGATCTTCCACACAGGGCGTTCACTTTCCTCGTAAAAAAAGGATCATAGGTTCTCTGGCTTTTACAAGCTGTTTGTTGGCTATTTTATACGGTAAATTTTTGTTTTGTTCCCCGAAGGCCTTTAACAGGTCAAATTTTTCCTAAACTTCTTTAATTACGTGCAAAAGTATATGCTGAACTCAAATCGATAATTGTTTATTGAAGAAACCTTTTCTTTGGTCTAGCTCCCATTCTCGACCACTCGAAGTGCTTATTGTAGCGCTGCAGGAGTTCCTTAGCACCAGTCTTTGAATAAGAATTGCGACGCCATCTATGAACGCTCTGAAAGAAGGAATGTTCATTAGTTTCTTAATCATCAATTCTTTTGCTATGTCCGCTGCAACCTGTGATATGAGTTTCATAGACATTATGATGAGAAGCGGTAAATTCACACACTCCATCAGGATGCCAACCTCGAAGGTATTCAATTTGATGGTGCAATTCCCAATGCTGAACTGCATAAACGCTGATGTGAAATATTTCCTTATGATTTACCCAACCTTACTAAGGAAATATAAAATTTCGAGAGACATTGGAATTAGCTCGTGAGTAATTAGTCCAGTAATTAGTCCAGTTTAATTTTAAGATTGAGTTCCAAATAATGTGTGTATACTCTAGACAGCAGAGGAAGCCATTTTATCCCAGCCTTCTGGATAGCTGAATCTATACAATGGTTACCTAGCTGGAAGTCAGTCAAACGACGGAAAAGATCCACAAAATTATTTAGCTTCTACTATCCGAAAGGCAACATTCTTGTTGTGCAATAACATGTTTTCATGCCCTCTGGAGGGAGATGGTGAGTTGCTTGGGAACGACAAGGATAATTCATTTATTCCAGGCGCAGTACCAGCACGGGATTTGCAGATGAATTCTTGAATTTCCCTCAGCTTTAGTCCACTGACATTAAACATGACCTCTGGGTCATGGGGCATAGGAAGGTCATTTATAAAAAAAAAACTGAAACACCTCTTCCGGCTTTCTGCTTCCCGGTCAATTTTCATAAATTTAAATCCAATGCCAATCACCAAATTCTGTCTCGCTTGAACTCTTTTATTTTTCTGTGTGTGGGGGGTTTTTTTTTAAGTATCAGTAACCATTTGCATGTTAATGACCTTTATTGCTTTTCTTGGACTGAAATGGTTGAACCACGTTCCATTTCTCGTCTTGTAAATGAAACTCGAAATATTCTTGTCTTTTTTTTTTTTTTGCATTAAAGAATAATTTACCGCCTTCCTTTTTCTTGTCTTTTTAACACTTCAATCCAACACGTTAAGTAGGTTTTTCGCCATTGTCTTCTGCTTCTCTCACATTCACTTACTGTTGTTAGTGTTGAATTCTTCATTCGTCATATCCATTTAATTGAAGACTCAGGCTTCTTTCAGAATCATGCTTTTCTAATAATTTTCCTGCAATTATTTTATAATTCCTCTTAATATCGTTGGTCTTTTTGCCATCTCTCTGGAACCCTGTTCCGTTCAAGAGTTCGCTTAAGCTCGCTAGATAGATTGCGCGTTGATTTCCGCTGGTCATCTTTACTTTAATCGACTCTGTGTGTATCAGACCTTCTAAGCCATCTTTCTTGATTACGTGACCAAGAAATTTCAATAGTGATTTTTTGTGTTAAACATATCCCCTTTGTGATGCAGTGGATATCAGCTCGGAACGAGAAATCGGGGAGCCGAGTTCGAATTCCAGTTGAATTCATTGCATTCACTTATGCGCAAATACCCTTAGTAAAGGTCTTAATCCGTCTCGTCTCTTCACTCCACTTATGGGTTAACTATTAGGACAGATTGGGTTCTATAGCCTTGGATGGCAACTAGTCTACTACAGAAAGTAATGCCAACCTACTGTGGGATAATCTTCTGTCCAGTCAGTCATGTCTCTTTCGAGACATGATCGCCCAAAGCGTGTATTACGTATGGCACTTAACTGACTGACACTGCTATAACACACACGCCCCTCAAGTGCAAGTTTTTTGACATTTGATAACATTAATAAGTAAAAATAAATATCCAGACATTGAAAATTTATACTTTGAATTTCACGTGATGAGTTAATCCACGGACCCCCTATCTTATCTTTGCGGACCCCCTGTGATCCGCGGACCAGTGTTTGAAAACCCCTGACCTAGACGATATGCTTTACTGGATTTCCAGTTTGTTTAGACCTGATTTAGTCAATGGAAACTTTTATTACGGATATTATTTTTGTATTATTTGTGTAGATTTCTCTCTGAAACTCATATCTCATGTTTTTTCAACCGCTTGTCACTATCGATGTTTGTTTATTTTTATTTTTTCGCTTTTTACCTTGCCATATTTACTTACCTACCGGTCTCTCGTATGTCAGAGTGCTATCAATTCTAGAAGGAATAATGTGTAGATTTCTGTATTGCTTTTAATTTTTTTTTACCTTTATCTATTTTTTATCCGAAATAATAAACTTGTTTACTACAGGAGGGGACTGACTATCATTACTTGAAGGTTAAAAAAAATCACTCTTATCTAAAAGGAAAAATATATTCCCCTCTTAAATATTAGAAGGACAGAAACAAAATGTACTTAACTATAATTTAATATTAAATCTACTATATAGCACTGACTGCTAGACAGTTTTCACACAGATGAAGTTAGTGTGAAGCATCAGAGCTGTGTTTCTACAGAAGGATGATGGGAATATCATGAACTGAAAATTTGATCAACAACGAATTTTTAAGAAAAATGGCAACAAACAGGTTGGTTATACTTAGATAAAAAAAAACAACTGAAATGTCAAGGATATATAATGAAGAAAGAGGGCTGATCCTCACAAGAGATACTGAAGTTAAGAGAGGCCGGTCAAAATATAGTGAGTTTAACTACGTTAGAAATAGTAAAAGATAAAAGAAAGATGATTGTGGGATACTAAAAATACAAATATTCCTATGAGCTACAAATGATAGGTAGTTGTGGAGAGCTATGACTGCTTACATCATATACAAGAGTAACAAGTTTCCATAGCAAATTATCAGACGAGCGCCATCCTTTAATTCCACTAGTTCAGACCTTTACAACTTGGCTACGTCATGCTACTTCCTCGAAGTCGAATCACCTTAGTTTCTCCGGTATTCCAAAATGTAAGTAGTGAGTTCCACCTACACAGCCTTTACCCCATAAATTGCTATTTTTTGTAACGAATGCACGCGTGAATAATACACAATTAAATTCTTCACGCCAATCTTCAGTCGTTATTCATTCTTCTTATCCCCATATTATTCACTTCATAGTTTCTAGTTTCATCTCATACCGTGTTCCTCTACTATTTATATAACGTCCCCCAGCTATGGGTTAAATAGCAGAGAAGATTAATCTCTTTCCTTTTGGTTTTAGTAAGATTAGAAAGGAAACTCTGAATTGAAACCCATCCATATAGTAGAGCTCTCAATGATTTCTAGCCTTGTGAGGAAAATCAGTCCCCGAAATAATCAACTCCGATATCAAAACGGCGTACAGAAGAAAATGATGAAGAAAAAGATTGCCTTTTCTAGAACAAATTTTCAGATGAGCCCTTTTTTTTTAGTTCTACTATTTCAGATCATTAAAACTAGGACAAGTCATAACTATTCAGATGGAGTTGAGTCATTCTCATGACTTTCGTATTAGTAGGGCCAAAAAGTCTTTCCAGTCTGAAACAATCCTGCACATATATAAATCTACCATCCCGTGCATTGAATCAGTCAGTCAGTTGAGTGCCATACGTGATACACGCTTGAGCGATCATGTCTCGACAGAGACATGACTGACTGGGCAGAAGATTATCCCGCAGTAGGTTGCCATTGCTTTCTGCGGTAGACTGGTTGCCGACCAAGGCTGTAGAAACCAGTCTATCCTGTTATTTAACCCATAACATTGAATACTGCTGCCATATCTGGTCGGGTGCTCCTGCTATCCACCTGGGCGTCCTTGACAAAACGGAGAATCTGTAATGTGATCGATCCCGACTTGGCAGCTCAGATACAGGCACTTTTTCACCGGCGCAATGTGGCTTCCCTGCGTCTCTTCTACAAATACTTTCTCGGCTTCTGCTCCGATGAACTTAGCTCACTGGTGCCCCTTATATGTGAATTTACTCGAGCCACAAGATTAGCAACTAGGTTCCACCCTTTAATGTGAAACCAATAAAATGTAAACGCAAATTCTACTCCACCAGCTTCTTTTCTCGCACTTTTTCTCGCACTTTCTCGCACTTTTTCTCGTACTTTCCATTCACTTGCTTCCCCGACAGCTACAATCTCCAAGAATTTAAATGTAAAGTCAATAGTCATCTTCTATCTTACTAACCTGCATCCTCTCTCTCTCTCTCTCTCTCGTTCTCCTTTCTCCGTCCACTCCACTCTCATCAGTTCTCTCATCCTTCTCTTACCCACTTCCTGACACCGCTTATAATCTCTCACACTTTCTCATAACATTTATCGTATGTAACCCCCTGCACAACAGTGGCAGTAAAATGCCTTGCTTGGGGCGATATGATTATCAAAAAAAAAAAAGAAAATAGATAGATAGATAGATAGAGAGAGACAGACAGACAGACAGACAGACAGACAGACAGAAAGAAAGAGAGATACAATCTCAAAAGAATTAAATTTAAAGTCAATAGTCATCTTCTATCTCACTAACCTGCATCCTCTCTCTCATGCTCTTTTCTCCGTCCACTCCACTCTCATCAGTATTCTCATCCTTCTCTCACCCACTTCCTGACACCGTGTATAATATCTCACTCTTTCTCATAACTTTCCTCCTATGTAACCCCCTGCACAACAGTGGTAGTAAAATGCCTTGCTTGGGGCTATATAATTTTTTTAAAAAATCCAAACGTAATAAATTAGTTACAGTTCCGGTTTTCTCCGAGAATAGGTATTTTATGTAGCAGACTGAGGTGTGAACACTACAATATGTTTAACTCGTCAAGTCTAAGCTCAGCCGTTATCTATCCCCCTTATCCTCATACTCTCTACTTCCTATTGCCTCTTTTACTTAGATCACACACTTCATTCGGCAAAAATTCATCTTAAGTTGATGTGAGCCACAAAGAAGTAGTAAGGTAAACTTAAAGAAATGAATATTTATTCGCTCCCAGGAATTTAAAATGTTTCTTCATAAATGTAACGAGGCTTATAATTACAAGCAGTAAGACGTATCTCTAATTTCCGGGAAACGACGATGAAGAAAGCGAGCTTGGACACCAGATATATTGAAAACAAGGAGTGACAGAAGAAAACAACCAGTAAGCCGATGCCAGAGCAGCCATAGAAATTTAAGTATCTGTGAAGTGTTTTAATAGAGAATGTAAAATGTGGCAAACAAATCGGAAGTCGTATTAGAACAACGATATTTGGCTCACAAAAGATAAATATTTTTAAAAAATCAGAAAAATGTCTTTAGAAACAAAGAAAATATTGCGGAACTTTTATGCGATAACGATTATTTTCTATAGCAGTAAAATCTCCGTAAAGATCAAGAAGTGACTTGAATTCTTTTTTTAACCGTTTCACCCCAAGCAAGGCGATACTGTCACTGTTTCGCAGGGGGATACATAAGAGAAGAGTGAAAGTTTAAGCAAGAGGAAAGCGAAGAGAAAGACGAACCAATTAGAAAGGGGTGTCGGAGAAAGGGCAAGAGAAGGATAGAAATACCAGTGTGAAGACAGTTGCGACGATAAAGTAAGAAAGAAAAAGATACAAGAGGTGATAGGGAAAGGACGAGCGGACTGGAATCAAATGGACAAGAGATGAGAATGGATATTGCATTTAAATTCTTAGAGATTCTTGCCGTCAGGGAAACAAGTATACGGAAGGGAGTTCCACAGGCGGGAAGTGCGAGAAAGGACGCTGATGGAATAGAAGTGGAAACTACATTTAGTTGATTTAACTGTAAAAGGGTGGGACCTTGTTGCCAGTCTGGTTGGTCGAGTAAATTCTTGTGGTGGGGGCATCGGTGAGCTAAGCTCGTTGCAGCAGAAGCCATGAAAATATTAATAGAATTGACAGTGGGAAGCCACATCCCACCGGTGAGAAAATGTCTAGAGTCGAGCTGCCAGGTCGAGACCGATCAAATTACAGATTCTTCTTTGGAGCATGCCGAGAACCCAGAGATGAATGGCAGGGGCGCCTGACCAAATATGACAACAGTGTTCAATGCACAGGGTCGGATGGTTGATTTGTATATGTACAAGATGGACTCGGGCGGGAAGAACTTCCTGGCCCGACACATTGACCCAACCTTCTAGAAAAAAAAAAAAGAAAAAAAAACGCTAACAACACCATGAAACTAATAATACCATGATTTCTTTAATCACTTCCCTCCAAGATAAGCGAGAACGCTACTAGTATGCAGACGGTTACCGTGAAAGACAAATATGGGTTAAAGGGGCTGTTGAAGAAAGAACTAAACACGAATGGGATATAAGATGGCAGTTGACGTTGCATTTAAATTTTGGGAGATTGTTGCTATAAAAGAAGTAAGTAAATAGAAGTGAGTTCCATAGACGGGAAGTACGAGAAAAGAAACTACTTGAGTAGAAGTGGCTGTTGCATCTATTTCAACTGTAAAAGAGTGTGACGGAGATGCCAGTCTAGAAGCATACTTAGAAATACCAGTAAAAAAAAAAGCTCCTCAGAGACTAAGAATACCACGAACATGAGAGAAATGAGATCTGTTAAGAAATTGAAAGAAAAAGAAAAAGAACACATATAGATTTATACAAGTGGGTTCCATAATAAAGAAAGAAATGCTTGGAGAAAACGACACGCAAAGAACGTCAGTTAAGTGCCCCACGTGATACACGCTTTGGGCGATCATGTCTCGAAAGGGACATGACTGACTGGGCAGAAGATTATCCGCAGTAAGTTGGTATTACTTTCTGCGGTAGACTGCTTGGAAACCAAGGTTATAGAACCCAATATGTCCTGTTATTTAACCCATGACTGGAGGGATGAGATGGGTTAATACCATTCCCAAGGGTATTTGCGCGTAAGTGAATGCCAGAAATTCAAGTTGAATTCGAACTCGGCTCCCAGATTTCTTGTTTCGAGACGATATCCACGTGTGAGAAATGAGAATTGTCAATAAATTGAAAGAAAAAAGACAAATATAGATTGATTCAAGTGGGTTCCATAATAAAGACAGTGGGTTCAGCGAAAGCGACACGCAAGAAACGTCAGTTAAGTGCAATACGTGATACACGCTTTGGGCGATCATGTCCCGAAAGTTACATGACTGACTGTGCAGAAGATTATCAAGTCTGTAGGTTGCCATTACTTTTTGCAGTAGACTGCTTGGCAACCAAGGCTATAGAACCCAGTATGTTCTGTTATTTTTCCCCATAACTAGAGGGAAGAGACGGATTAATACCATTCCCAAGGGTATTTGCGCGTAAGTGAATGCGAGGAATTCAACTGCAATTCGAACTCGGCTCCCCGATTTCTTGTTCCGAGACGATATCTAGTGCACCACAAAAATCTACATAGGTAAGCAGAAGCCAACCTAATAATGTTGTGTATGCAAATGTCAAAACAGGACGAGTGCTAAAAAGATAAAACTTACTATGAACAACAAAGGACAGGAAGTTGTGGAGAACTACAATCAGCTACGATCTGAAAAAACACAGCACAGAAAAAATAAGACGATGTTGATGAAGTATTTAAGTTTACAGATGATAAGTTAAATAGATTAATTCCTTTTTGAAATTAATATCCTAATTCTGTTTTGTTTTTTATTCAACTGATGATACAACAAAGGTATCTTAAGAAAATTAAAATTCTTGCGAGGACTTACATTAATAGACAGAATTTTAACAACATAAAATACGTGGAAGATGAGACCTTGTTGACGAACGTCTAAAATATGCAGAAAATTACAATTTAGTCAAGAAAAGCAAGAAGAAAAGACTAACCATCAGTAGTACTGACAATGTATGATTGTCAGCAACAGAGAAATTTATGTGAGCCATAAATTGAAGCCGTCAAAAACCAAGCAAGTTCAGAAATTTAAGGATAGGAGAATAGAAGCATAGAAAAGATGCATTGGAATAATAAAAAAGATGACTTCTGACAGTTACGCAAAAATGTGACAATAAAACCTTATTTAAAAATAGCAAAATATTACGATAAAACCTTGGTTAAAACAGCAAAATATTACGATAAAATCTTGGTTAAAGACAGCAAAAGATAACAATAGAACCTTGGTTAAGACAGCAAAATATGACGATAAAACCTTGGTTAAATACAGCAAAAATATGACGATATAAACCTTCGTTAAAGACAGCAACATATGACGATAAAAACCTTCTTTAAAGACAGCAGAATATGACCATAAAAACCTTCTTTTAAGACAGTAAAATATGACGATAAAAACCTTCGTTAAAGACAGCAAAATATGACGATATAAACCTTCGTTAAAGACAGCAAAGTATGACGATAAAAACCTTCTTTAAAGACAGCAAAATATGATGATAAGAAGCTTCCTTAAAGACAGAAAAATATGACGATAAAAACCTTCGGTAAAGACAGCAAAATATGATGATAAAAACCTTCTTTAAACACAAAATATGATGATAAAAACCTTCTTTAAACACAACAAAATATGACGATAAAAAAACTTCTTTAAAGACAACAAAATATGACGATAAAAACCTTCTTTAAAGACGTCGAAGATTGTGGGTAACGAAAATTTTCAAGGAAAATCTGGACAAAATGTAAATAATCCAAGAACTTTAAAGAAGTCAATGCCAGCTAACTAGAGGTGGTTTCGATAAATTACTTTGAGAAGGCAACAGGAAAGTACTCGACTATAATTCCCAAGAACAATCATGGCCTTGAAAAATCGATATATGAAACTTAAAGACGTGAAAGAGTTAAGTCCAGAAGACTTAACTCCTCGCCAGTTAAGGGCCGACATGAGCAACAGACATCACCTGAACGCCATCTATTAGCTGTTAGCTCAGATGGCATAAAGAGAACACAATTCTTCGGAGCTGGTCCATTGCCCGGAAAGGAACGATATGCCCAACTGCTGTCAGCGGACCCTTATCCTGCGACTCTGCGACAACAACCGAAAATTAGCCTAGGGACATGGAACGCCAGAACGCTGAACAACTGATCCTAAGATCCACGATAAAACGAATCTTCTATACGTCGAATTTATATAATACTGAAACTCTAATCTCGTAAGTACTTATGTGTGTTGCGGAGAAATAGCTTAAACGATATATAATAACGCAGCTAATTTAGGAGCATATTTTAGAGAACAGTGTCATATTTTATTGAATTTAGACAAAGCGGTTCTTGAGCTACGACCGTTTTTTTTTATTCTAATCTAATGATCAGAATAAGATAAAAGTTTCTAATGAAACTCTAATCTCGTAAGTACGTACGTGTGTTGTGGAGAAATAGCTTAAACGATATATAACGCAGTTAATTTAGGAGCATATTGTAGAGTACAGTGCCATATTTTAATGAATCTAAACAAAGTGGTTCTTAAGCTACGGCCATTTTTCTTATTCTACGACAGTTTTCATAAGAAATTCACATTCTTTATACACATTCTTCTATTAGTTGAGCATATAAACATTTTCATATATATTCAACTATTCTTCTTCTTCATGTGCCATGTCTCTTCAGTACGTAGGTGATGATGGACTTCCACTTGGCTCTGTCTCTTGTCAAACTCGGTATTTTTCCTTTCGATATCACTCACAAAGCTCGCTCCGCCATCCATTTGCTCAAGTATCTCAAGTATGTCTCGCGTTGCCCTCCGCTTTCTCTCTTTCCTTCTAACCTTCTTGTGAGTATTAAATTTTCCGGGCATTTCTTCCTCATTACGTGTGGCAAGAACCCCATCTGTCTCTTCTTGGTTTTAAGTATGAGTTTACATCTCGTTTGCATCCTCTCCAACGTTGCTCAAGTCCATGATATCCTCAGCATCTTTCTGTAGAACTACATTTCTGCTGCCATAAGCATCGTCTTCATCCTTGATTAAATCGTCTAACATTCACTTCAGAAGGACGGATATCAAATATCAATCCAGCACTCTTTTCTATGTTTCCAATAAGATTTTCCTGTTTCTCAGTACTCTGCTTAGCTTCTGATATGCGTCCATGGCCATCCCAATGAGTCTTTGGATCTCAATGTCGAACTTTCTACCTTCTGTCAGAACGTTTCTTAAGTCTTTAAATTTCTTCACTTGATTTATTTTAGTTTACATTATAACATCATTAAATAAATTTAAGTATGACCAACACGATATACATTTTGTATAATTCACTACACGAAATTGAAACGTAAAAAATAAAATAAACTACTTAAAAGTTGGAACAGCCATATATGTCACATGACCTGATGTTAAAAAACAATGCTCGCTGGTTTTGTAATACTATTTAGGTTTGGTATTTGAATAAATGCTATGTTCGCTGTGGTGCAGTGGATATCGACTCGAAACGACAAAACGGGGAGCCGAGTTCGGATTCCAGTTGAACCCCTTACATTCATTTGCGCACAAATACCCTTGGGAAAGATATTAATCCGTCTTTTTCCTTTTAGTTATACGTGAAATAACAGGACAGATTGGGTTCTATAGCCTTGACTAGCAACCAATCTACCGCAAAAAATCATTCTACTGCTGGAAAATCTTCTGCCCAGTCAGTCATGTTTCTATTGAGACGTGATCGCCAAAAGGCGTGTATCACGTATGGTATTTAACTGACTGATTTGAATAAAGAATTAATGGATAGAACGACGAACATACCAAAAGAAAAGAATGAGGATATTTTTATTTTAGAAAGTGAAAATCTAAAAGATGCAGAGAATTTCCCACGGATGGTCAGAAACTAGGAAAGCCATGTGGTTTTCTGAGTGACAGTTGATTGATGATTGCAAATTTCCGAGAACTTATCAAAACGTAGGATGGGTAAGATGCAAGAATGGTTTCATGTAATGAAATCAGACTAACAGTAAGAAACCACTTTTGGGGGAAAGTGAAAATGGAAAAATTGATTAATGTCCATAAGCGATGTTGCCCCTGGCGGTCAAAGACGAGATTATACTGTAAGAAAGTAAGATTTCTTTGTTATTAAAAGAACTGAACGACTTTAATCAATGAACCGAGTTGGGAAGAGAGGCGTTCGAATCAGATTGGTTGGAGATTAGCAGATGTAGGAAGCACAGGTAAAATACCAAGCAATGTGGAGAAATTGGTCACGACCTTCGAAGTGTATTAGTGTCAAATGCCAATGAAAAAAACGTTATTAAGGCGAATTAATACCTGTGACCGCTACCCAGGAAAGTCAGAAAATGAAATTCAGAATGAGAAAAAATTACCGATTTCACCGAATCAGTCCTACTCTATCCCGAGTTGAGGTAGATTTCCATAAATACGAAATTCTGAAGAAGCCAAGGTGGTTACCGCAGAGTTGGAGTTGAATTTCGGAGTTGCAGACGCTGAAACGAGAGACCGAATTGCTTGATATCACGTGACTGCCTGGGGAGATCCTCAGAGCTTAAGCTTTATTTTCAACTTAAGAAGTGGGAATGCCTGATAATTGTCTTCGTGAAAAAATACATAGATTCCATCTGTTGAAATAACAAAATACTGTATCAAAAAAGAACTTAAATAAAAACTTATTTTTAAAATAACACGAAGTTACATTTTTTTGTTCATTGCTACTTTCGCCGCTCCCTGGACTGACCACAATACAGCGAACCTCAACTGTGACCGGCGCTACAATCAATCAAAACAGTGTGGGCAGGATTTTTTTTTTTTCATGATGTTTTGGTTGAGGAGAGAGGTCTAGAGTAGAATCAGTCGGTCACTATTTGCAGCATGTGAGGAATGGAGACTGGAGCAGCCTGCAACATAATGTGGCCTCGAGGTTGCCCACCGGAGGTTCGTGAAGGGAAGCCCGTCCATGCGCGATATGGCACTACAGGAACCCTGATATTATTCAACTGTTGATCAGAGCAGCCTCTCAAGACGCTACGCAAGAGTTCGGGCTCCTAAATACCAGTCGGAAGCAGCAACCAGGAAACTGCCAACCCGGTACCCTCAGAATGGAGAGACATTGCCACCATACTCAATAACTGCATAGAGTTTCCAACTGAACTAAAACTAAGACCGAAGGAGGAGGTAGAAAGAACGGGAACCCCTTCCTAAACAGGAAACAAGGTGATCACCTTTACTCCTGCTCAAAAGAAGTGGGTGGAGTGTGAAACCGGGCGATAGTAGGTACTATCTACTCCAATTTAAAAAACAAAAGAGGAAAAAAAAAGTGGTGAGTTAACTAAGTTTTAACCTAGTTAAAGTCCAAAGATATTTCTTTGCAAAAACATTCGTTCAAATGACCAGAGAATTAAGCAAAAAATTATAATAAAAAAAAAACATAAATAAATACATACATAATAACTTACTTTAGCGAGTTTCAACGAGGAAAAATAAGTAAATCCTTCCAACCAGACTTCACACCCACACACATGATTCAAAGCCATTTGAAAAATAATGTTTATTTTTCCATGTTTGACATAGGTAAATCAGTGGGTGTGGGGAGTAACGGAAGTGAAAAGAAAATAAGGAATAAAAGAATTCCACATGCGGCTTAAAATTTCAAAGAAATTTAGACTGAAGTGATTGACTATCGATCAGCCGTGGAGATTGGGTGTTTTTACAATGACCAGGCGGTTGGAGATCACAGTTTGATGCCGTTACGCATTTTAAAGTAAATGCGAAGAAAGAAGTACGTTTGATAATAAATTTGCTTATTATATTGAAAACGATTACACCATTTTTAAGCTATTACTTCAAATTTCACGCAATGTGTTAACTCTAAAGCCTAGTGAACAAACGAACTTTTCATTTTTATTGCATTTAGTATCAATTATTAATTTTATATTCAAAGTACATTTTATGCATGAAATGTATCTTTTTTTATAATCATATCACCACAAAGAAGGCAGTTTACTGCCACTGTTTTGCAGAAGGGTTACATAGAGGGAAAGTTATGAGAAAGAGTGACAGGTTATAGGGGTGTCAGGAAGTGGATAAGAGACGCATGAGAATACTGATGAGAGTGAAGTGGACTGAAAAACGAGCATGAGAGAGACGAGGCAAGTTAGTGAGATAGGAGATGACTATTGACTTCACATTTAAATTCTTGGAGGTTGTAGCTGTCGGGGAAGCAAGTAAACGGAAGAGAATTCTACATGCGGGAAGTGCGAGAAAAGAAGCTATTGAAGTAGAATCTGCATTTATATTTTATTGGTTTCACAGTAAAAGGGTGGGACTTAGTTGCTAATCTTGTGGCTCGAGTAAATTCATATTTAGTGGGCACCAGTGAGCTAAGTTCATCGGAACAGAAGCCGTGAAAGTATTTGTAGAAGAGTCACATGGAAGACACATTGCGTCGGTGAGAAAGTGACTGTATCTGGGCTGCCAAGTCGGGATTGATCACATTAAGGATTCTTCGATACATTTTGTCAAGGACCCCTATGTGGATAGCAGGAGCACCCGACTAGATTTGGCAGCAGTATTCAATGTACGGGCGAATGGTTGACTTATATATTTGACACAGAGAACCTACCTTCTTAGCAGCGGATTTAGCAATGGATTCTTTATAGTCATTTCACTTGAGGTCTGTTGTGAAAGTTAATCCGAGGAGGCGCAATCTTTTGCTTTCAGGGAGACGAACCTGATCCATGCTAATGGGGAGTAGGAGCGATTGTTTATGATGGTTAATAGATAGCAGCTTCGTTTTAGAAGCATTATTTTTACATATTGAATAGGACATATTTGTATTGAAGTGCTTTTGGTAGATTTCCTTTGTTTTCACTCCGGGAAAATTTTCCTTTTTATTAACTAATAATTAATAATAAATATGCTTACTCTTCTGAAAAAGTCTACACATGCTTTCAGTTATTCCAAATATTCTCACAATGTGTTAACTATGAAACCCAAGAGAACAATAAACAGTTATTTACTGTTATTAATTAAAAACTAAAATGGATAATTTATGATTGATACTATTGTTACCTCATCATATTGTATTATGAACTGCTTTTAAAAAGGACCCCCCAAAATTATGTGTCATTCAGTAACTTTTATTAAAGCATATTGTCAAAATTATTGAAATCGTATTATTTTTTATTGCTGTTAATTTATTATTGTGAAGAATTTGTAAATTAAATTTTACAATCGCGCGCATCACATGATAGCCTTAAAGAACGCTCCTTTTCAAAACCACAAGAATTACATTACAGTCAAACATGAGGACATAATAACAAAACAGGAAAAATAACATCCTTGAAAATGGTAAGTGAAGTGGCTGAAAGCTTTGGGAAGTTGGAAATTAAGGAGCATTTTTGCACTCCTTATCTCCAGCAAAGAGCAAATATTTAAAGATACTGAAAAAAATAAATATGTTTTGAGTTTGAGTTTTGGTTAACGGCATATCAACCTTTATAGGTTATTTAATGCCAAAAAGGCAGTCTTAAGGTTTTTTATTAAATGTTCGGTTATAGTGAGAAAGTTGATTTAGTCAGATTTTGATCAAATTGTTTTGTTTTTATTTTTTTTATTTTAGAAAACTGAAAATGTATATTAGTTTTGTATTCACAAATGTTTTGCTGAAGATAATTTTTTCCTTCAAAAATGTATTATGGTAATAATCTTTTCTTGAAAAACGATTTGTTGGCAAATTTTTCCTTCAAAAATGATTTGTTGGCAATTTCTTTCCTTCAAAAATGTATATTTTTCTATAAGAGTCTACTTTTATGTATATTTTTCTATAAAAGTGTATTTTTATACTTGCATAGTGTTTTGAACCCCAGTTGGGGGTTAACTATTTGCCCATAGCTGGGACCCCTAACAGGTGCTACCACTCCGGGTCAGGGTGGACCTGGGAACAACAGCAATTAAGAGGTGGTTCCATGCTCCTCACAACCTCCCAATCAAATGCCTTGCTGCCGGATGCGGTTTACTGTCTTGCTCAGGACCAAAAAATAAAAATAAATGAATAAAAATTTTCAATGTCAGCAGATTTTAATGAAACATGTTAAAATGAAAAAAATGCTGCCCAAATATGTGTGTGTATGTGTATGTGTATATGCGTTCGCGCGAGTACGGTTCTGTGGGCACTTCAGGGTGGTGTAATAGCAAGTTTTTCTTGCTAGATCAATTACATGAGTAGTGAGTTCGATCCTCATAGAGAGCTCTACACCGTCGGCTTTACGCTACATTTAAGCTTCACTTAGTAAATCACTATATATATATATATATATATTATATATATATATATATATATATATATATATATATAGTATATCGAGACAGCAAGTAATTTTCTAAACATATTCTATTAAATATAAGAGACAATGAACGTCTATTATGTTTAATCATGAGCCGTTCTAAACGTCGTATTTTTGCTTTAATTTCAGTTGAAAATAAAGACAAAAATTCTCCATCATTTGGATAATTATTTATTGGTTTTCTTCTAAGTTTTCGGCTCGCATGGTAACTATTGCCGTTGACAAGCGGAGTTTTATGTCAACACAAAATAAAATCATCGGTTATGGTGGATTTTATAATATTTCAGTTTAAACTACCTCTCTGAGGATGGTTCATGTGAGCCGAAAGCTTAGAAGAAAACCAATAAATAATTATCCAAATGTTGGAGAATTTTTATCTTTATGTTCAACTGAAATTAAAGCAAAAATACGACGTTTAGAACGGCTCATGATTAAACATAATAGACATTCATTGTGTCTTATATTTAATAGAATATATATATATATATATATATATATATATATATATTCTTCATTTGTAAACGACCTATTATGCGACCTAGATTTCTACCATGTGTTGTCTTCAGGCGATTTGCAATAATATTGCGCATAGTAGAAACCAAGGTCGCGTAATAACTTGTTTACAAATGAAGAATATTCAAAAGTTCTACAATGTAATTGTATTGAACACTTTTTGATCCAGCTGTGTAGTGGTTTAATTTTATTATGACCAAAAACTAATTAATTAAATAATATATATATATATATAAATAGTTTGAGGCGACTCCTAGTAATGTTTAAATATTTAAATGAGTCCCAAAAGTAATTTTGTATTTTAAGAGCAAATATAATTTTTAACATAGTTAAAAAGCAATACATGATTTTTTTTATTAGAAATCTTATGACAAAAAAAAAAATCATTTTTTTAAATTAATGTTTTCTCTCGTCAAAATATCCTCCTATAACCTCGATTACGGCAGTACTAATGTTAGCGTCCTCTGCAAATGTTTCTCAAAGTGTAAGTCAGTTAAGTGCTATACATGATTCACGCTTTGGGCGATCATATTTCTTTCGAGACATGACTGACGGGACAGAAGATTATCCCACAGTAGGTTGTTTCTTCGGTAGACTGGTTACTGACTAAGGCTATACGAACCCAATCTGTCTTGTTATTTAACCCATAACTGGAGGGAAGAGATAGATTATTAACTTTACCAAGGGTATTTGCGCGCAAGTGAATGCAAGGAATTCAACTGAAATTCGAACTCGGTAACCCGATTTGTCGCTCCGAGTCGATATCCACTGCACTACAATGCACATCCTTCAAAGTGTAAATTTTATAATTAATTCCATTTTTTTTTCAATTACTTTGAGAGTTTTTTTTTTCATTCATCAAGTTCGTCCTATGCTAATTCTGGTCGAGATGTTCTTCAACGTAGTTTAATAATCAGCAACCTTGTCTTGCCATATCAATTACAACTTAGTATTGAGTTCGATCCTCCTTTGAACAGGTGAAGAGGTTCATCCCTTGTTGCCTGTTTAGGATGTGGTTCCCGGCTTTCTTTCTTTTTTTTTATCCAATCTTCTTTCACTTTTTTTCTCTCTTTTTTTCTTTTTCTCAATTGGAGTAGATAGACTAAACTATCGCTCGGTTCACATTCCACCCATATCTATTGAACGGGTGAAGAGGCTCATCCCTTGTTCCCTATTCAGGATGTGGTTTCTCTTTTCCAATCATTTTATTCTTACGTAGCCCCATGCGCATCAGTGGCGTCACCGCCTTGCTTGGGGTGATATGATTAAAAAACAAAAAATGTGCCACTATATAGTGTATTACCCAGAGTTGCAAGATTCAACAAACTGAGGTGGGTGAATTGTACCAAACTATAGAAACCATATCTAGTATTCGGGATGAGATTTTTTTAAAATTTTAGATAAGGAAAGAGAATACAATAAAAATGTTGTATCCTTGAGAAAGGTACAATAACGGAAGTGTTAAACTACCAAATACGGACGTCGTAGATCAGCGAGATTGTCACTAAGAGAATAATCTACTGAAATATACAAGACCATGCACACTATTGATTTTCTGTATAAATACAAAAAATTATGGCACAAGGCCTAAAAGGGGAGAGGGAGAGGTTGGTTCTCACTTAACTATCCTATACCTAGCTAAACACTATCACGACCCATTCACTCGTTACAATTTGCAGAGTCACCAAAAGAACCCATCCATCTACTCCCAATCCTTCGTACACCACAATGCACAAGACCATGCACACTCCTCGCTAATCAGTAGCTATGAATCTCATATAACAAATGGACTCATCCATCATACTGTATCAGAAGGGGTAGCAAGATATTTCACTAAAACAAATAGTGTTAAATTATTCTCATTACGAACATTTTCTTCCCCCTAGCGCAGGGGTCGGTAACCTTTTAGAGAGTGAGGGTCAAAAAGCTATGTGGAGTCATGGAGGAGGGCCAAACAGCTATGGCTCCAGCGTCATGGACAAGAACCATGTTATTAAATATGTGAATAAATTTTCTATGTGTTTGAAGAAAGCAAGGATTCAATATAATTTAATATGTGACGGGAATTTTGTTATAAAATAATTACATCTTAAACTAAATGTTTCATAAATCAGTATTGAAAAAGAATTTCTATTAAAATCGGTGGAAAACACTATTTTATATTCATTTAAATGTGCCCCCTCACGAAAGCAATTTCACCAGAAAAAGTGAAAGTGAGACCGTACGCTAATTTTGGCGATTCCTCCAAATAAAAAATTAAAGTAAAACACATTCTACAGGTAAAAAGAAATAATTTTTTAAAATTTCGACGCAATATATTCAGACTATCAACTTTCACTTTGGTTTGGATTACCTAAATTTTATATGGTAACCAAAGTAAGGTAGCGGTTCGGACAAGATTCACTCGAGGGCCGGATGTAGTCCGCGGGCCGGGGGTTGCCGACCGCTGCTATAGCGTTTCGTTATTAAATCTAGATTGATAAAGCGTATATTTTGTAGAAACTAGACTTGTGGCTGATCATAGTTCCCTATTTTCTATTGCAACTATTTGTTAGCTTTAGGCAAATAGTCATGATTTCGAATGTTGATTTCTATAACAGCAGGCTGGCTTCCCAGAAACCTCTTGTATGTCTTTGACAGAACTGAAGCCCTTCTTGTGCAAAGAAAAAGAAAGAAAGAAATGCTCCGCCTGTAGAAACATGCAAATATGACCAATGAGAGATCACGAAAAAGGATACTACATTTTTGACACTTGCAGACGATGTTGTTCAGAAAAAGTGAAAAATCAAAACATTAGTGACCTTTTTGTCTAAAAATATATATACATATAAAATGAAAAAATATATTTTAACCAATGGTAGCTTTGAAAAATAATTCTAATTTTTTATAGCCAGTTTTGAGTCGATTAATTTATATAAATTTTGATGATTAATGGCGTCTTCCGAGATAAAAAAAAAAAGGAGAAAACTCTCCTTCTTGAAAAAGATTTGACAAATTTGTTTATTCTTCTGATATTAAGTATTTATATTATTTACGTGGTTCGGACTGTTTTCCTAATCTTTATTGCTATATTCACGACATTTCGGCCGTTGTACACTCCAGCCTTCTTTATATGACTGGAATTTAGAAACAAAACCTTTATTTCGATCAATAGGGTATACTGTTCTCGTTCCATGAGCAATGCCACTTCCAGTAAGAAGTGAAAGAGAATATATACCACAATGATAAAAAAAAGGTTTGGCTAGAAATTCTAATCATTTGAGGAAGGCCGAAGAATACAACAGACGAAACATTGAACAAATTTATTTCTCTACACTCCCGATTCCAAATAATAATACCGGAAGTGATAGATACAGATGAAGAGAGAGAAAGAAGGAGCTGAGAGAGTTAATATTGGCTTAACGAATTTTTTCGAGGCATGGATCTCTTTGCGAGGATACGAAACCCCCACCCCCGTCTTTCCTCTCTCAATTGAAGCGCTTTTATATCTTCCAATCAGCTGGTTGTACCCCGTGTGCACATCCTAAGTGCAGCCAGGTCAGTCGCCTGTTTACATATCAAGAGCAGCAACGGACATCGTTTTAGGTCCGATACTGCACCTGGTGGCTACAATATTACAACACAATTCAAGATACTGGCACGAAACTGTATGCAAAGTCTGATTTGGTATCTCTTTCAGCCCTTTTCAAACTTATTTTACTGCGACCTACAGCAAGAATCCCATTTTGCAAGGTGACTCATTATACCATATGCCCTGTCCCTTCAGAACGTGGGCGATCATGAACTTCCATTTGACTCTGTCTGTTGTCGCTCTCTATATTTTCCTCTTGACATCTCTCCCAAACCAGGCCCCACCATCCATTTGCTCAGTCCTATCAAGTAGGTATTGCGTTGCCTTCCCCTATCTTACTTTTCTTTTATCCGTCCTGTCAGTATTAAATTCTCCAGGCTCTCCTTCCTCATTACATGTTCCAAGAACCTCAGCTGTCTCTTCCTGATGTTAAGTATGAGTTTCCTTCTCATTTTTATCCTCTCCAACACATCGTCGTTGCTTACTTCCTCAGATTATGGCATTCTCAGCATCCTTCTGTGTTGTGGAGTTATTTTCGCAGTGGAGGCTAGTATTTGTGCTAAAATTGGTCCTAACAGGTTCGACGTACAAAATGTTAAGAACTTGATATAATAGTTATTACACAGTGTAATATTGCCAGGTCGCTGACTACTTTCGTATTCGACTAACTGTCGACTACTATCGTCCAACATCGACTGACCCTCGTTTCTCTAACTACTCCTACTTAAATTAGGTGGGATAGTCTATTCACTATAGAATAGGTGTGATTCACCATAACATTCTGTAAAATTTCTGCTGCCTTAAGCCTCTTCTTCATCCTTTATGTAGAATAATAAATTTGCAAAAGATGTGTAAGTTTTAAAACAAATCGGACGAAAAATGTGGAAGTGTATCATAATAGAAATCAGTGAGGACACACACACAAACTCAGACACACAGTTTTATTTATACATATTTCTTCTCATTCAGGCGTACTAGAATTTCATGAATCTATGTGTATTATCTATTTGTATAAATATAATTTTTTTAAAAATCATATCACCCCAAGCAAGGCATTTTACTGCTACTGTTGTGCAGGGGGTTACAGAGGAGGTAATTAATGAGAAAGGGTGACAGTTTCTAGGGGGTATCAGGAAGTGGGTAAGAGAAGGATTAGAATACTGATGAGAGTGGAGTGGACGGAGAAGAGAGCATGAGAGAGAGGATGCAAGTTAGTGAGATAGGAGATGACTATTGATTTTATATTTAAATTCTTGAAGATTGTAGCTGTCGGGAAAGCAAGTAAACGGAAGGGAATTCCACAGGCGAGAAGTGCGAGAAAAGAAATAGAATTTGCATTTACATTTTATTATTTTCACAGTAAAAGATGGGACCTAGTTGCTAATCTTGTAGCTCGAGTAAATTCATATATAGAGGGCACCAGTGAGCTAATTTAATTGGAGTGGCAAGTAATTATAGAAGAGACGCAGGGAAGCCACATTGCGCCTGAGAGAAAGTGACTGTATCTGAGCTGACATGTCAGGATCGATCACATTATGGATTTTCGTTGGATTTTGTCAAGGACCCCTAGGTGGATAGCAGGAGCGCCAGACAAGATATGGTAGTAATATTTAATGCACGGGCGGATGGTAGATTTATATATGTGCAGGATTTTTTCAGATTACTTTTAGAAAAAGAAATTTAAAAGAAATTCTCAAGGCTCAAATGTAAGATGTGAAAAATGTTTGTAAAAAAATAACATAAGACATATCAAATGCAGTGTTGAGCCCCTTTCTAAAATTAAGTTAATCCCAGCTCATACAAGTAAGCAGTAGTAAATGGCAACACGTTCGTAGACAAGTTTGGACGGAGAGGTCTATTTATAAGAGAGGAGTGATGTCGCTGAGTCCTCTTTGAGTTTGTCGAACAAAGTACTTGAACTTAAGAACAGACTAGCAGTATAGCCCGGCGTTGCTCAGGTGTAATGAAAGCTTTAAAATTAATCCATGGTCCTGGAGCTCAGACTCTTTGGACGTTGGCACGAAAGACTAAAAAGCAATAGTTGTTTCCAGTTAAAGCGAAACCGTAGACAGAAAGAAAAAGGAATGGATGTAAGTCAAATTTTGATTTCCTGGTATCGATATCAAATAAGTGTTTTTCATCGTAAACTGAATTTTGAAGGCTAAATATGTCCCCTGAGTAAATGGTATCATGGCTGAGACTAAGAACTACAATTATACCTACTTAGAGCCAAACCCAAAGCAAAAACTACAATAAAGGGGCTGAAAAAATACAGACATACAGGCAGATAAACAGACACACACACAAACATATTGCCTTTATATATATACAAGCAGTATAGCCCAGCGTTGCTCGGGTGTAATGAAAGCTTTAAAACTAATTCATGGTCCTGGAGCTCAGACTCAGCCTAAAGAATATTTGTGAAGTTTCGTGAGAATAGGATAAAAATTGTGGATTTGTATAAATGATATACAGACAGAAAAAAAAGACACAGACACAAACATCTTGCCTTTTATATATATATTATCGATTTTCTGCACTATTGTAAGAACTGCAACCTTGAAGCTTCTGAATATCGTTTCTTATGTCTTTCACTATGAGTGTATCAAATTTGATTAAAATCGGACCACTCCTTCAATAACCCGATTTTTTCGATTATTGATTTTCGATATTTATCGGGGGTACCTCAACACAAAACCTAGCTAAGAACACTCGCAGATGCTTATAGTACAACTGTGTAAATTTTCGAGAAAATCCGTTCAGCCGTTTCGGAATCTATAGGTAACGGACACACACACATAGACAGACACACACACAGACAAAGTTCCATTTATTAATAAGTTTAGATTAGATTAGATTAGATTAGATTATATATCTTTAAAACAAATTATAATATGAGCTTACCTCGGTGAAAATTAGCCATGATTTATGAGTGCTGTGTAACATTTCGATTTGTATATATTATGCATTTTCTTTTCACTCGAAAATTATTTTTCTTTCTTTATTGTCGCGTTCCATTTATTTCGCGACCCAATGAAGAATTGGGATCAACAGTTTGAAAAATCCAGTCCTATGGTGATCTATCAAATATTAGCATGATAATCTATGCTAAACTGAATGCCTCATAAATATATAACATGACACTAAGTTAAATTAAATACTTAGCAAATACTAATATGATCGCATATGCCTAATTAAATACCTACCAAATCCTAATTTGACAACCCATGTCAGATGAAATACCCAGCAAATAAGGGTAAGTAACAATTGACACCAGTGAGAATAGTATATATATATATTCATAATATTATACCCCATGTGGTAAAGTAATAATTGAACTATGTTTACAGTTAAGAGTTAATTCCTGATGAGGCTACCACAGATCAACTTCTCTTAAAAGAGAGTTCAGGCGACTTGGTGTTTCCATACTACAAACTATATATTAGTCTGCTCGTAACAGTGAATGAATGACATCCCCTCCTTTTCTTTTTTTAATTCACAAAGAAGCTAACGGTTAATTACCGGGAATTCTTCCAAGATAAGGAGTTATCTTCTCTTGAACGATATTTATGGAGAACACTGAATTAAAAGCAACTCTCTTTTCTTCTTCACTTTTACAAAAATTCCCAATTAAGTTTCAAATCCTGATTTTGCCGAACAGAAAAAGGATTGATCCCGTACTGAAAGAAAAATTCGAAACCGGATTTCGCAATCAGATGTTAAATTAATTTTCTAACCAATGGATTGAAGCGATTTGAAAAACTGAGAGAAAAGTTAACAAGTCTATGTTAAAAGAACTTTCAGTATAAAAAAAAGAAAGTTAAATCAGTCAGTGAGATAGAAGCAGCGACATTATACACCAGCAACATTTGAGAAAGAAACTTCAAGTCTGACCAGGACGTAAGGTCGCGTCACACATTACTTCTCCTTCTTCACTCATGCCAATTTCCTTTCCCACTTCTCCAGCCTCAACATTCTTGCAGGCAACAAAGGAAGAAGACAACAACAACAAGATACTTCAACTGACTCCTAAAAACTAACTTCCGATAAGTACAATTTCCTTCATAAATTCACCTTCCTTTTCACTTTCTCGCCGGCCATAAAAGGGGAAAGGAACACAGACTTTATTAAACACATTCACTACTTACAACTAGAAATACTACTTACAACTAGAATTCTGGATATTAAACTCCTTACTACGATTTATTATTGAACATTTAACTCCTACAAATTGATTACCTACGTACAATGTCTCTTTGAACATTTAACTCCTACAAACTCATGTTTTTCTGTTCTGTTAATAAAATTATACTTTAACTTACAAACGATATAATTTTATTCTTCCACATTTCAACCTTCTAATATAATTCTGAGAATTCTGATAATTCTTATGATTTTAAGAACCTTAAGTTGTGGGAAATGTCGGCCATGTTTGTGAATTGGCTTTGTACATAGCTGACCATCCCTACTACATTTATCCGTGTTAACAGCCTTTTCCATTGCATTTTTCCTCATAACTTTCATATCTTCCTTGTGTCTGACTTTTAGCGTATACTATGATTCCTTTCCATAAAACTGTCGTATGCAAACTGTTTGTTATAAATGCAGAAAATTTCACATTTCAAACTAACCAAGCATGAGATACAACTGGATGTCTTTTAACTATTCTAAGAAATTCCTGGCGGACCTGAAGGAGACTACACCACCTTTAAATTTGCTGTTTATCATTTTTTTTTTTTTACTTTTTTCAGTGCAATGTTATTGATTACACCGTAAACTTTACGATTGACAAAAACTTTTTGGAAAATTTTAATATTTAAACAATTTTAGCTGGGGGGAGCTCAGTTATTCATACAACTTTATAGTAAATCGATCCTCCATTTTGGAACTACTCACCTGTACGACATGACCACCACCTGTAAATTTGTTGATTAGCAATTTTTTTTTACTTTTTTCAGTGCAATGTTATCGATTAAACCCTAAACTATCTGATTGACAAAAAAAAAAAATTGTAAAAATTTAAATATTTCAACAATTTGTTGGGGGGGGGGGGGGGCTCAGTTTTTCATACAACCTTATAGTAAATCGATCCTATGCAATTAACTTTTTTGCTTGCGCATATTCAACAACTGAATTCTTTGCGAAATTTTTGAATAAAGCCATTCTTGGAGTTTCCGAGGGAGATGACATCGTAAGAACTGAAGAAAACTTGAAGACAAAAACAAGAGCAACAACTCGTCCCAAAAACACCAAAACAA
Organism: Ascarosepion bandense; assembly: GCA_037127315.1. NCBI lineage: Eukaryota > Metazoa > Mollusca > Cephalopoda > Sepiida > Sepiidae > Ascarosepion > Ascarosepion bandense. The sequence continues at coordinate 7,231,710 of JBBBDQ010000118.1, read as the reverse complement.
AGCGATCCCAACGCGAGTGGTTCCAAAATGGAGGATCGAATTACTATAACGTTGTAGAAGAAACTGAGCCCCCCTCCACTGAAATTGTTTAAATATTGAAAATTTCCCAATTTTTTTTTTTTTGATAATCGGAAATTTTATGTAATAATCGATAAGAGTACGCTAAAAAACAAGTAAAAAAAACAAAACGAAACACAACAAATTTAAAAGCGGTGGGAGTCTCCTTCAGGTCCGCCCAGTGCTCTAACATTCGAGTTGTGCTTGAGAATAAAAAACAATGTTATTGCATACTTTTCGAAAGCTCTCAATATTTACAGCGTATGAAATTCTCAATCAGAAAGATTGATTTTCTTTATATCTCGAAAACTGTTCAGGAGAGTGCTTGTTATCTGCCTTGACGTGTTTATTCTTTGGAGACGTTCTACGTTTGTATATTTTTAAATGTTTCGGTTGGTACACTTATCCGGAATAGCTTTCTTATTGTTTTATTTACACAAGTGAATATTGATTTTTATTTTCGTTAAGCTTTTCCTTCTAAGGCGTTATTAAGCAGTTTCTTCTTTTTAGTTGCAAAATAATTACTCAGCTTATTCGCATTTTGGCATGCAATATTTTCCAGTATGTTTTAGTGTCTCTCTTTCTAAGTCGATCTGATATAATCTATCCACTATTCTATCTAATATTTTTTCAGCTATCTGCCAATGTCTTTGTTTTTTTATGTACCTATTCTCTTCCCATCTATTTATCTATCATTGTCTTTGTTGCAATCTATCATTTTATGTATCTATTTTATGTATCTATTCATCGAAAATTTTCTTTTTCTATAATTCTATCATTATCTTTATTTCAATCAAACTTATTCTTTTTCTTATTTTTAGTTTCTATCGGTCTCTCTCTCTCTCTCTCTCTGTAGATATATATATATATATATATATCATCATCATTTATCCATCACACCCAGATGGGGTATAGGGCAGCAACTTTTTGTTGATGTTTCTGTAACAAACTGTTTTTTACGGGGCAGGGTTGTTACCTCTGCACCCAACCCCCCAAACCTGGAGGACCATATATATATATATATATATATATATATATAGTTTTTTGTAATTTTAAAAATAAATGAAAACGTAATAATTTCTTGTAATTTTAAAAATTGCGCGTTCAAAAATTCCATGCCGCATAAACGTTCAAAAAAAAAACACTGCCAGACGAGCGTTGTTAAAAAAAAAGGCAAACGGAAAAGTCAGTTATTGAAAATCGACTGAAGACACTACTCATGGTAGAAACCTAGGTCGCGTAATAACTCGTTTACACATGGAAAAAAGTTCTGTAATATAATTTTATTGAACACATTTTAATACAAATGTGAACTGGTCTAATTTTATTATGAAGATAAACTAATTAATTAAACTATATATATATATATATATATATATATATATTCTATACATATACTGTTAAATATAAGAGACAATGAATGTCTGTTATGTTTAATCATGAGCCGTTCTAAACTTTTGGATAATATTTTATTAATTTGGTTCTAAGCTTTCGGCTCACATGAGCCATCTTCAGAGAGGTTATTAAGACGATAATACAGTAACATCCACCATCACCAACCATTTTATTTTGTGTTGACATAAAACTCCGCTTAGCAACGGCAATAGTTACCAAAAATAACAAACGCAGTTCGCAAATTTGCAATGCGGTTCTATGACGTCACACCGCATGATAGCGCGAAATGACAACAGAATCATGTATTCAAATGCAATGTAACATGTTATGACCGGATTTAAAGGTGATTTTATTAATTGTGGGTTGTGTGGATTTCATGTACATGGCCTCCAATATCTGAAGGTTCTTTTTACTGTGTGTATGAGTAAGGATTATTGTATTGTTGACTAAAATCTGTCTGATATTACCTACATGTTTATGTTTTTCAGAGAAATGTTGTTTAATAGTACTCTGATCAGAAAAATGACATGTAAGTCTACGGGAGAGTGTGGTTGTAGTAAAACCAATATATGGACTGGGTTTTTTATTAGTACCAGAGATGCAATCTCTGAATGGGCATGTAAATTGGTACACTACATTGGTTTTTAGTAGAGAATTTAGTTTAGTGTTTGTAGTGTTATTAGAGACTATGAGGTCAGTTGTTTTGAATTTTTTATAATAAATAATGAGCTTAATTTGATTATTAGTATCCACTGGTTTAACATTTCTACGTATTATGTTTTTGAGAGTTTTTTCACCTTGTTTATAATTATTATGTATTTGGTTGCAATAGTATATGTTAATAGTGTTATGTTTATTTTGATGTACACCATTATTATTAATGTTATCATTATTGTTAGAGCTATTATTAACTTTGTTGAGATACATTTTAATTTGTTGATCAATAACGGAGTTAGGAAATCCATTATTGACTAGTGTTTGCTTAATGTTGTGTAATTCTTTATAAAATATAGATTTGGAAGAAAATATAATTTGTGTGCGTTGAATTAATTTTTTTTTATAACAGCTAACTTATATTGTTGGGGGCATTCACTATTATAATTAAGAAGACACGAGTTTATGCTAGTTCGTTTCCTATATAGAGAAGTAGTAAATCTATGTGTGCTAGAATCAATGAATACATCAAGGAATGGGATTTTGTTAATAATATTAAGTTCTAATGTAAATTTGAGAACGGAGTGACTTTCAAATTTGTTTTTAAGATGTATAATTTGATCGATATTCTTAGCTAAAACTTTGCTGCCTCGATACACTATATATATATATATATATATATATATATATATATATATATATATATATATCGAATAAAGGAATAGAGTTGTTCCAACGAGAGTAATAAGTATAAAATAAAAAGCGTGAGAAGCCGTGAACGTTTCCTTTAAAATATATATTTATTGTTTGGTATTCATACAAATTCATTGTTTTACGTTTGGGTTTCTCTGAGTATACTCAGAGAAACCCAAACGTAAAACAACGAATTTGTTCGCCTGAAGAGAATTTTAGACTCGAAACACGTGTAGCACGTGTAGCACAAACCATGACAAATTAATACTCCATAACTTGTATGAATACCAAACAATAAATATATATTTTAAAGAAAACGTTCACGGCTTCTCACACTTTTTATTTTATATATTATATATATATATATATTGGTCCTGGGCATGACAGTTAACTGCATCCGGCTGCAAGGCCTCTGCTTGAGAGGTTGTGAGGCGCATGGAACCACCTCTTAATTGATGCTGTTCCCAGGTCTACCCTGACCCGTTGTGGTAGCACCTGTTAGGGTCCCAGTTATGGGCAAATAGTTAACCCACTAAACTGGGGTGAAAACACTATGAAAGTAGAAATAAGACTCTCATAGGAATATATACATAAAAATAGACTGTTATAGAAAAATATACATTTTTGAAGAAAAAATTATTCTCATCAAAACATTTTTAATACAAAACTAGAAAAAATTTTCAGTTTTCTAAACTAAAAAGAATAAAAACAAAAAAGTTTCATTAAAATCTGACTGAATCAACCTTCGCACTATAACCGAAAATTAAAAAAATACTAAACAAAAATCCCTTAAAAAGCCACCTTTTTAGCATTAAATAACCCACACAGGTTGATCTACCGTTAAACAAAACACTAACTCTCTGTTTCTCTCTCTCTCGTTCACTCTCTCTCTATATGTATATATATATATATATATATATATATATAACCATTGTCTTTGTTTTTATCTTTTTTCATCAATCTTACATAATCGAACTTAATGTGTCAATATATGTCAACTCTGTACATATTTTTATTTTTGGATATGTTCTGCATATCTATCGATCTGTATTCGTTCATATGTATCAAACCTGTTAGTTTATATATGTATCTCAATCTTATATAACGCTTTTAGTCTGTCAGTATCTGTATTTCGAATCTATTTGTCGATCTTCGTTCATATCTGTTGTGTCGACTCGGGGTACTGGTGAGTTCGAGTCTTCGTCGCCAATTTGTTGTGAATTCCGGGTGAGGAACCGCACAAAATAATAAACAACAAAAACAGATATGGAGATAGAAAAAGTAGGTTATATTGAACGTAATATACAAACTTGATCGCAGGTTAGTAAATCCAGTAATACTGTTAGTAAGAAAATAAATATATACAAGTCTTGAAATGAAATCGTGGAAATAGTATATCCGAGCATATTATTCTAGCTGAGTGGAGCTCAGAGCTAGTCTGGTCTCTGGGTAACTTCAGTATCTTTCGGAACTCTCTGATAACTGTAATAGGTCTCTGCGATTCCTCTCCACTGCCAACTGCAACGGTATTTACCCACCTTCCCACTTAAGGTGAAATGTGACACAAGGTTTTTTTAAAGTTGGTCTTCCCGGCCATATAGCCAGGCCAAAAATATATGTCTCTCTTTCACCAGTCGTGATTCTAACCTTCGGCGGAACCACGACTGGGTTAGTGCTCTCTGCTCGAAAGCAGATAGCGCTCTCCGCCCGAAGGCATAGAGCTGACAGTGTCAATAGTAGCAGAAGCATATGCCGACTGCAACAGTATTTACCCACCTTCGCATTTAAGGCGAGATGTGACACAAGGTCATTTTAATGTGGGTCTTCCCGGCCATATAGCCAGGCCAAAAATATCTATCTTTCACCAGTTGTGATTATAACCTTCGGCGGAACTACGAATGAGTTAGTGCTCTCTGCTCGAAAGCAGAGAGCTGACAGTGTCAATACTAGCAGAGGCAAATGCGGACTGCAACTGCTGTATTTACTAGGCTTCCCACGCAAGCCCGATTGTGACACATGGTCATTTTAATGTGGGAATTCCCGGCCATATAGCCGGGCCAAAAATATGTCTGTCTATTTTTACCGAGTCGTGGTTCTACCCTTCGGCGGAACCACGACTGGGTTTGTGCTCTCTGCTCGAAAGCAGAGAGCTGACAGTGTCAATACTAGCAGAGGCAAATGCGGACTGCAACTGCCACTGTTTTCTCTAGGGCAGGAGTATATATATACTCAGTCGAGTCCATTATTATATACAAAGGGGAAGCCCCACAACAATATCAATCAGTCTATATACCTATACATGATTGCCGTTATTTATATCTATGATCGTCTCCGATTTCATCTATCATCTTTCACATTTTCATCTGTCATTGATTTTGTATCTTTATTTTTTGTAAGCTATTTTATTCATCTATATATTTATCCCTATGTGTTTTCATATCTGTCAATTTATGTTCGAATCTATGTATCAATCTGTTTACTTAAGCCCCATATTATCTATTTATAAAATACTTGAAAAATTACTAATTTATTAACGTTAACATCATGCCTTCTCCTCAACGTGCGCCTTTTGTGGTGTTTTTTAAAAATCGATTTTGTTTTTCAATAATTATTTATAAATAAGAATACGTTTTAAAACTACCGAAATCTTAAGTCGATATCAATCAAAACTGACAAATCGTATAACAGCATTGGTATGTTAGGATAAAATAGAGTTCACATGTAATAGAGTAAACGCCCGTCTCTCTTTTAATTCTCGTATTGAGAATCGAAATACCTGGAATTGGAGTAGGTAGGCTAAACTATCGCCCGGTTCACACTCCACCCACGTCTCTTGAACAGGTGAAGAGACTCATCCCTTGTTTCCTGTTTAGGATGTGGTTTCCGGTTTTTCTCTTTTCCAATCTTTTCACTCTTACGTAGCCCCCTGCGCATCAGTGGCGTTTTCGCCTTGCTTGGGGGTGATATGATTAAAAAAAAACCCTTCGGGGTCATGGCATTCATTATAGAAGTCACAGAAAACATATAAGAAAAACTGCTATTACTTAGAGTAATGGTAATCCCACTAGGTGGCGGTAAACCAGAGGAAAATCATGCACCTTATCTATAAAAACTTCCTTGCTAGCTTTTCTGATAAACTGTCCTTTTTGGTACTTAGACTTTATAAAGTTTAGCGTATTGCTAGATTGGCGGCACGGTCTCAGCAACTTACAGTTGAATTGGCTAGATATAACCGTAAGTTCTATGCTAAACGTTTCTTCCATCGCTCTTCTGGTTTATAGAGCTTTCTTTTGGAGACTTGTTTTTCAGGAAAATTTTGATCTTTTGTTTTTTATAATCATGTCGCCCCAAACAAGGCATTTTACTTGGGGTTACATAAGAGGAATGTTATGAGAAAGAGTGACAGGTTATAGGGGGTATCAGTAAGAGGGTAAGAGAAGGATGAGAAGACTGATGAGAGTGGGGTGGACGGAGAAAGGAGCATGAAAGAGAGGATGCAGATTAGTGAGATAGGAGATGACTATTGACTTTAAATTTGAATTCTTGGAGATTGTAGCTGTCGGGAAAGGAAGGGAATTCCACAGGCGGAAAGTGCGAGAAAAGAAGCTGATGGAGTAGAATTTGCGTTTACTTTTTATCGGTTTGACAGTAAAAGTGTGGAAACTAGTTGCTAATTTTGTGGCTCGAATAAATTCATATACAGGGGTCACCAGTAAGCTAAGTTCATCGGAGCAGGAGCCGTGAAACTATTTGTAGAAGAAACATAGGGAAGCCACACTGTGTCGGTGAGAAAACGACTGTATCCTAGCTGCCAGGTCGGGATCGGTCACATTACAGATTCTTCGTTGGATTTTGTCAAGGAACCCTGGGTGGAGAGCAGGAGCACCTGACCAGATATGGTAGCAGTATTCAATGCACGGGCGGATAGTAGATGTGTATATGTGCAGAATTGTTTCAGACGGGAAAAAAATTCCTGGCCATGCAGAGATAACCGAACTTCTTAGCAGCGGATTTAGCTATGGATTCTACATAGTCATTGCACTTGCGGTCTGATGTGAGAATTAACCGTAGGAGGCGCAGTGTTTTACTTTCTGGGAGACTAGCTAATGGGGAGTAGGAACGATTGTCTGTGATGGTTATTAGATAGCAGCTTCGTTTTGGGAGCATTCACGAGCCATTTCTTAATCTAGTCCACCACGGATTGGAGGTCTTTTTCAAGATCGGCGGAGAGGTTTGCTTTGTCAGCCTTTGTCAACCTCGGCAGATTTTTAAACTGTAGAATAATTAAAACTTACAAAAATGGTTGATTGATTTCCTGGTTAAGAGAATTTAATATAAAGTAATACGCATACTTGCATTAGATAGACTCTATGTAATAATTAAAGCGAATATTTTTTCAAGTATTCCTTTAATAAAGCCTCGTGGTAAATCTTAATGAGTTGTATAAGCAGCTGGTCTTAAAATAATGCGACAGATATTAAATTAAAGTATTAATTTTATTTTTTGTTGACGAAGGCATTGAAACAAGAAGCTGAAATAAAAATATATATAATTTATTATTATTTTATATATATATAATTATAATAAAACTAAATGAAAGGAGGAAAATAAATAAATGATAAAAATAAATATATAACTAAAAACGAAAAGAAGAAAGTGAAAAGAGGGGTCATTTTACGGAGGTTCTAAATATTTAAGCAGATATTTGTTTCTAGGTTTGCATTAATTCACTTCTTTTGTTTCATATATTTATTATTTTTAGTCTTTGGAATTAACTAAATTAAAATTGTATATTTAATAAATGAAGAAATTGACAGTCCAATTATATAACTTATAACGACTTTAAACAATATAACACGAATCCTGAGTTCAGCTAACCTTCCTGACCTTCAGTCGAGTCCGCCCAAGTTGTGTTAGTTGCCAAAGCAGGATTGCTTGTTATCACATGACGAGACTAGTCCAGACATGCGAGGGATTGGTATACAATGAAAACCAAATTTAAGGCCCCAACGACACGGTGTAGATTTACATGTATTTATTCGATATATATCAATATAAGATTGCCAAGCAAGTCAATGTATGTGACAAAAAAGAAATATCAGTTGGATGGTATTTCTGTAAAACGATAATATTCGTGGTGTATAATTTCCATGGGGCGATGGTTTATTCAACTTCCAGTCGGTTGAATTTGGACTAACCATTTCTTGCAATATCTCTCTCTCTCTCTCTCTCTCTCTCTCTCTCTCGTTTCCTTTTTAGTAGAAGACCCCGTTGCAGTCCGACCATATTATTATAACCGCCATCCAAATCTCTTTCCACCGTCTCATCCAAAATATGGGGCGCAGAACTAAATAAAATTCGTCTTGCACGAAATGGAAACAATTACATTCACCATTTCAACTTTCAGAGAAGGGGAGGAAAATCCGCTTCCTGTTATTGCCTGTCTGCTCTTATCAACGGAAATTCTCAAGGGCGTATTTTGACCTAGGGCTACATATCTTTAAAACCTACAGACAAATATTTTGACAAGAATTAGGTAACTAACTTTGATAAATTCGCTTACTTTTCTCAACAAAAGTATTTTGCACTCAATGAATCCTTTTATCTGTATTTTCCACTTTTTGAAATTTCGGCTACGTTACCCGACAAAAATAATTGTTTTCTTCAATTTTAAAGAAATCTCTTCTCATCATGACAATCAATTAAAATTAATCCCAGCCATTTGAAACTAGGGTTACACAATACTAGTAACAAAAAGAATCTGAAGATAAACTACTGTTTATCAATGGTACACAAATGAAATGGGAACGAGGCGAATATTTTTAAGTGGTATGGTGGGTCGGACATGTACACGTTTGAACTGGTAAAACTAAGTAATATCATTCGTCTGAAATTTTTTTCTTGAAAATTGCGATAGATAACGCAAACCCTGAGAAAAGGAGTTAAAAAGTGCTAGGTATGTATATATATATATATATATATATATATATATATACTAGCACTTTTTAACTCCTTTTCTCAGGCTTTGCGAGAAAAGGAGTTAAAAAGTGCTAGGTATATATATATATATATATATATATATATATATATATATTGATGGCTCCAAAATTGAACCACTATAAAATATTGTAACAAATTTTACAACTGTATGCCTTTACTAAAAACCAATAGGAAACTGGAAACTTATTGTTTTTATCGAAACACGACAATATCTCTAACAAGTTTACCTACCAAGGTTAGTGAGTTCAGCTTACCCTATTCTACACAGAGTAGGTGTAGAAGTTTTTATTTCAGAAACTTCCTCCTCTTAGACAAGTTGCTATCCAAAGCTATGACTCTTCAGTCAGTCAGTACCATACATGATACAGGCTTATGCGATCGTGTCTATTTCGAGACATGACTGACTGGGTAGAAGGTTTTCCCGTTGTATGTTGCCATTTCTTTCTGTAGTAGACTGGTTGCAAAACAATGTCATAGAACTCAATCCGTCCTGCTATCCAATCCAGAGTTAGAAAGAAAAGATTGATTAATACATTCCCCGCGGATATTTGCGTGTAAGTGAATGCAACGAATTTAACTGGAAAGCGAACTCCGATTTTTCATTCGGAGCTGATATCCATTAGAGCACAGCAGATATCCCATCTCCCAGACGTAATCAAGTCCCAAGTAGGCATCTACGCAGATGATATCACAGTTTACGTGATATGTCGTAAGCTCACGGCATATCACGTAGAATACACCGGTTCTCCTTCGATCACCGAAATTAAGCAACGTGAGCATGGTCAGTACTTAGATGGGTGACCACTTGGGAATACCAGGCGCTGTAAGCGTTTAATGACGGATGTGCGCTGCGCTGTAGTGCAGTGGGGATCGGCTTGGAAAGAGAAATCGATGAGCCGAGTTCGAATTCCAGTTGAGTACCCTGCATTCACATAAGCACTGGGACCCTTGGGAAAAGTATTAATCCGTCACTTCCCTCCAGTTATGGGTTAAATAACAAGATGGGGCCTGGAGGCAACCCATCTAGTGTTGGTGTCACAATAAAAACACCCTTGGTAGCCCTGGTGAAGTATCAAGTATTCAGCTATTTGACAAGATTAAATTTCGCTCTGAACTGCGCCAGGGTTCTAAATGCACAGGGAACACGGGGGTGGGGTTCTATCTCGGCCGAGGCCGCAGGATGCCACGGCGAGGCGGACAAATATAACCTGACTGGTGATCTTGAGAAGGATCTACACACAGGTTGGGTCACTGTGTCGGGCTAGGATGTTTTTTTTCGCCTCAGTCCATCTTCACATATACAAATCAACCATCCGTCAGTGCATGGAATATTGCTGTTATATATGATCAGGCGCCCCTGCTGTTCATCTCAGTGTTCTCGACAGACTCCCCTCTGTCTATTCTACAAATATTTTCCTGGCTTCTGCTTCGACGAGCTTAAGTCACTGGTGCCCCCTCCCCGCCACAAGAATTTACTCGTGCAATCAGACTGGCAACTAAGTCCCACCCATTTACAGTTAAATCAACCAAATGCAGCCGACAATTTTACTCTATCAGCTTCTTTTGTCACGCTTCCCGCCTGGGGAATCTCTCTTCTATATACTTTCTTTCCTGACGGCTACAACCTTCACGAATTTAAACGCAATGTCAATACCCACCTCTTATCCACTTGACTCCAGTTCTTTCTACTTCACCCTGTATATCTTGTTCTTTTCCTTTCTCTCTACCATCGCAATTATCATCACACCTGTGTTCCCATCCTTCTCTTTCACTTTCTATGACACCCTGGTTTATCTTTCTCTTCACTCTCCGCCTGTCTAAGCTTTTACTCTTATGTAGCTCCCTGAGCATCAGTGGCTTTACTGCTTTGCATGGGGTGAAACGATAAAAAAAAACACTAATACGAAAAAGTGATGTTTCAAGAAAACTAATAATGATGCTAACTTGAATGCGTCGTTGACATGGATGGAGGTAAGATCTTCAGCATTACATACACCAGGAGAGAGATGATTAGTACGAACATATATGTCATGATGCGTTAGAAAATATATTCCTATGTGAAAATTGATGGCTATAGAAATTTGGAGACGAAGAAAAATGATAAAAAAAAATATTTAAAGAAATGAGAAAGCTTTTTCTTTCCAAATCATTGCTCAAACCAAGATTATGATTAAATATAGCAAAAAATGTTTCGAATGAATGATGTAAGATTTCTTTTCGCGTTATCCTGACTTGATGAGAGAAACAAGAAAACTTAATAAGGTGTAAATTCTATTTACATCATTTGCATGCAAAAGAGAAAGAGAAAGAAAACCTGGAAACAGTAATTCTGTTTAAGAAGCTTCGTCGTACAAGATTTCTTTACAAGGTCTTCATATTCCGAAACGAATGCTTCATGGGAGTGCATTTTAATATATGTCACGTAACATCATTACGTATTATATATTGTTGATGCAACATACAATAACGATAAATGCTATGTTATGAATTTATATATATATATATATATATATATATATATATATATATATATATATATATATATACTGTAATGGTTGTTAGAATGTTTATAAATTCATAGTATCACTACACATAAAATTTTTCATGTTTCGAAGCTAGCCCATTATGTTTCTGGCTTCATCCTCAGGTGATTTTTTTTCAGGTGATTTTTTTTTTCAGGTGATTTTTATTTCTAAAAAAAATCACCTGAGGATGAAGCTAAAACATAATGGGCTGGCTTCGAAACATGAGAATTTTTTTGTGTAGTGATACTATGAATTTAAAAACATTGTAACAACCATTACAGTATAACGCTCTACATTTGTATCGAGCACTCTTTAGAAAAGTAAATGCATCAACAAAAAGGTAAATAAACCTACGAGTTCAACAACTTAGTTACAATATATATATA
>JBBBDQ010000118.1:7180000-7212500 GCA_037127315.1 Ascarosepion bandense | reverse complement strand
GTTTACTTGAAAGTTACTTTTTAAATGCATATTTCACGGAGTGTGTTTTTTGTGTTGTAGGTTCTAAACAGAAGATGGAAAGTGTGACACAAAAATCCGAAGGCGAATTGACATAGCGAAAGACGCGTTCCAGAAGCTGAGTAGAGTATTAAGAAACAGGAAATTTTTACTAGAAACAAAAAAGAAAGTACTGGATTGCTACGTGATGTCATTTCTTCAATATGGCAGTGAGTGCTGAACAATATCATCAAAAATGAAAGAAAAACTTGAAGTAGCTGAAATGTGGTTCTACAGAAGGATGCTACGAATATCATGGATCGAGCATGTGAGCAATGATGAGGTGTTGGAAAAGATGTAAACGAAAAGAAAATTAATATTGAGCATCGGGAAGAGATAGCTAAAGTTCCTAGGACATGCAATGAGCAAAGAGGGCTTGGAGAAGCTGATACTAACAGGCCAGTTAGAGGGATAAATAGACAGAGGAATGCAGCGGATAACATATCTGAAGGGACTGAGCAGTTGCATAACAGAACGGGGGTTCTGTGGTGTTACAGGAGAAAGCATGCTAAGAGCCACCAGGAATAGGGAGACGTGGAAGGCCATGATCGCCTACGTCCTGAAAAGACAAGGCACGTAGAAGAAGAAGAAGAAGGTTCTAGAAATGTTGTGATGAAAACTATCAAAGCTTCAAATCCACATCCAAGGCCTTCTCACTAGTGTAGTACAGCCAACTGTGGGTTGGTGAGGCTATGTTTATTAAAATCTATATGTTCATTGAAAGTTTACATCCTCACTCAATTTGCCCTGATACTTACTGACAAAGGATTCATACCTTTTCTCAAGTTGCTTTGCCCGTAAGTGAATGTTACTAACTCGACTGGAATATCGAACACGCCTCTACGATTTCACTAATCCGTGTCTCTACACATTACTCCACTATACATTCTACCAAAGAAGAAAATTACTCTATTTACATTGTTCGAAGTATTGTCCTCATCTTTACTGCAATGTTTACGACGTTTTGACCGTTGTATGCTACTTCTTCAGGTGCTAGAAATTTTTCTGAGCGTACAACGGCCTAAAAATCGTAAATATGACAGTAAAGATGAGGACAATAGTATACACAGTGTAAACAGCATAAATACTGCTTCATCTCAGAAGTAGAGACAGATACTGAAGTTATTAAAATTATTAATAAGGTAACTGTAATTCTTTCCTGTCTTTAAGAAGGAAAAGCGTGTCTTATTTTTAAATAATAAAATAAAGTATTTTCCGAAATATGACCTCTTCAAAGGCTTTGTCTAAATTAGGGGTGTGTCACATTTCTCGCAATTCTGTTTTAAAGACTAGAAATTTAAACACCTTTTTTTTTTTGCTTGTCCAATTCAAATCAATAACAGACAACTTCTGTCGGTCTTAATTCTTGTCGATGTTTATTGAAACGTTCTGTTCATAAACATTCTTTTACACCTTGTATGTCTGGTAGCTTCTGCTTCATCTTCGCGTTTCTCTGTGGTAGTGTTCGACGACCTATTCACGATAATTTATTTTCCTTCCAAAACACTGACTTGACATATAAAACTACGTCTACGGAATTAACGGATTTCAAGAAACGTAAAACAACACATCAAATTAAAAGCAAAACAAGATAGAATACCTTGAATTAAAATGGCGTCGAAAACTCTGAAAATAACATATCATTTATCAACTACACTTCACTTCGAAATCTCAGACAAAGTAAGAGTTTGATTCTTAAGAAGCAGGGGAGGAAGCCTTTTTTTAAAAAGTCGATATAAGCTCGGAACCAGAAATCGAAAAGCCGAGTTCGAATTCCAGTTAAATTAGTTGCATTCACACATGCGTAATTATCCTTGGGAAAGGTATGAATCCGTCGCTTCTCCCTCTAGCTATTTTTTTTTTTTTTTTTTAAATCATTTCACCCCGAGCAAGGCAGAAACGCCACTGATGTGCAGGAGGTTACATAAATGTAGAAAGATTAATTAGAAAAGAGTGAGGAGTACAAGCTAGTTAGAAAGGAACAATAGAAAACTGAGAAAGCAGGTGCAATGACAGGTACATGGGCGGAGAGAAAGGGAAGGTTATACAGGGGAGGGGAGAGAGCTAGAGGCCAGTGGTTAGTAGGTGAGTATTAACTTTGCTTTTAAATTTCTGGAGGTCGTAGCCGTCAGGAAAGCAAGAATACGGGAGTGAGTTCCACAGGCGGGAAGTGCGAGAGAGGAAGCTGCAGGAGTAGAATTGTCGTCTGCGTTTGGCTAACCTGACTGTGAATGGGTGGGACCCAGTTGCCAGTCTGGTTGAACGGGTAAACACCTGTTGAGGAGGCATCAGTGACTTAAGCTCATCCGAGCAGAAGCCATGAAAGTATTTATAGAAGAGACAGAGGGAGGCCACATTTCGACGATGGGAAAGTGGCTGCAGACGAGTCGCCAGATCAGTACCTATCACATTACAGACTCTCCTTTGGAGCTTGTCAAGAACACTGAGGAGAACGGCAGGGGCACCTGACCATAAATGGCAGCAGTACTCCATGCACGGACGGATGGTTGACTTGTATATATGCAGGATGGATTCAGGTGGAAAAAACATCCTGGATCGACATAGTGACCCAATCTTCTTAGCAGTAGATTTTGCTATGGATTCAATATAGTGCTTCCATTTGAGGTCTGAGGACAGGGTAAGTCCGAGGAGGCGTAGTGTATTACTCTCCGGGAGAATCATCTGGTCCATGCTTATGGGAGGCAGAAGAGGTTGCCTGTAATGGTTGACAGACAACAGCTTGGTCTTAGAGGAATTGAAGTTGACAAGCCACTTCTTGCCCCAGTTCACCACAGAGTGTAGATCCCGCTCAAGGTCAGCAGCGAGATTATGTCTGTCCGCCACGACAGGTTTCTTACTGGAGCGGGAGTATATTGTAGTGTCATCTGCGTAGATGCCTACTTGGGACCTGATCTCGTCTGGGAGGTCGTTGATGAAAATAAGGAAGAGCGTTGGGCCCAGGATAGAGCCTTGTGGGACACCAGCATTCGTGCTGTAGGACGAAGAGGCACGCCCATTCAGAACGACCTTCATTTTGCGGTTATTTAAGAAAGATTGGATTAGGTCAAGCAGGCGACCGGTAATACCATAACCGCGTAGTTTGCATAGGAGGCCAGGGTGCCAAACCCTGTCGAAAGCCTTGGAGATATCCAGAGCAACCGCGCGAGCCTCGTCAGACTCATCAAGGGCCTGTAGCATGTACTCCGTTACAGTAGTTAGCAGGTCGGCTGTGGACCTGTCAAATCGGAATCCATATTGCCTGTCGGAGAACAGTTTGTGGGCGGTGAGATGATGAACTATTTCAGCATTTATTATAGCCTCGAACACTTTCCCGAATATTGGTAGAAGACTGATAGGGCGATAGTTGGATGGGTCCGAGGGTTCACCACAGTTCTTAAAGACAGGAACGACTGAGGAGAATTTCCAGCATGCAGGAAAGCAGGAAGCAGAAAGGCAGTAGTTAAACAGTTTAGAGAGGACAGGGGAAAGTTCAGGGGCACACCTCTTAAGGACTATCACCGGGATTCCATCGTCTCCACACGCCTTATGGGGGTCGAGTTTTGAAATTACTCTGGATACTATTGTCGGGGTAATATATACGTCATGCAGTTTGGCCTCAGTTCTAATAGGGAAGTCGGGTGGGTGCACTCCGGACGAGTTGAGTGTGGAGTTGGATGAGAATCTGCGGGCAAAGCACTCAGCTTTCTCAGCAGATGACGTGAGAACATCAAATCCATAGATTAAAGGAGGTATTGAGGATTTCCTATTGTTGAGCACTCGTTTACAAATCCTCCAATAGTCCTTGGAGCCGAACTTGCGGTCAGCTATGCGCTGTCGCATTCTCTCCGCAAACAACTGTTTGGCGTCATTTAGGGTTCTCTTGCACTCACTGCGAGCGGATGTGAACAGGCGCCTATTGTGATCAGTTGGCTGTCTCCGGAATAGATGGAAGAAATGGTTCCTGTGGGCAATGGCGGCTGAGCAGGCCGGAGAGAACCACGGAGAGGAATGAGGTTTTAAGCAATACTTCCTGGTGGGTATGAAGGCATCAATGCCAGCTTTCACCCATGACGAGACCTCAGAGGCACAGTCATCAACTGATAGGTCAAACACTTTTCCCCAAGGGACGTCGCAGAGGAAATCGCGAAAGGCATCCCAGTCAGCTTTTTGGTAGAGGTAGGAGGTTCTATAAGTAGGGGGATCCTGGGGGGAGTGAGATTGGAAAGAAATGGTTTAAATAGCAACACAGATTAGGTTCTATAGCCCTAGCTAGCAATCAGTCTACCACAGAAAGTAATGAAAACCAACTGCGGGAAAATCATCTGCCCAGTTTGTCATGTCTCTTTCGAGACATGATCGCCAAAAACGTATATCACATAACTGACTGAATGTAGACTAGCATTAATTAGACATTCTTTAAGCCACGATATTTTCAAAATAAAAAAGAGAGATTATTTTTTTTAAATCGTTTCATCCCAAGCAAGGCGGTACCGCCACTGATGCACAGGGGGCTACAAAACAGTAAAAGTTTAGATAGGAGAAGAGTAAAGAGAAAGATGAACCAGTTACAGAGGATGTCAGAGAAAAGGGAAGAGAAAGATGAAAACACAGGTGTGAAAACATTTGAGAAATTTGAAAGAAAGGAAAAGAACAAGATACACGGGGTGATGTAGAAAGAACTGGAGTCAAGTGGATAAGACATGGAAATTGACATTGCTTGTAAATTCCTGAAGTTTGTGGACGTCAGGGAAGCAAGTATATGGAAGGGAGTTCCACAGGCGGGAAGTGTGAGAAAAGAAGCTGATGGAATAGAATTGTCGGTTGCATTTGGTTACTCTAACTGTAAATGGTTGGGACCTTGTTGCCAGTCTGGTTGCACGAGTAAATTCTTGTGGAGTGGGCACCAGTGACTTAAGTTCGTCGGAGCAAAAGCCATGAAAATATTTGTAGAATAGTTCAAAAACTCATTTTATTAGGTGGTCTTGTCTATAACATAAATAAAGCGTGAAGTTGATTCTTGAATTATTAAACTGATATTTGTCACTTGTTATTATTTGCTTCATTTTTTATGGCTTATCTACCTTTTTAATCTAAATTTATTTATAAATGGAACTTTGTCTCTGTGTGTGTGTGTCTGTGTCCGTTACCTATAGACTCCGAAACGGCTGAACCGATTTTCTTGAAAATTTACACAGTTGTACTATAAATGTATGTGAGTGTTCTTAGCTAGGTTTTGTGTCATGGTACCCCCCGATAAATATCGAAAATCGATAATCGAACAAATAGGGTTATAGAAGGAGTGGTCCAATTTTAATCAAATTTGATACACTCATAGAAAAAGACATAGGAAACGATATTCAGAAGTTTCAAGGTTGCAGTTCTTACAATAGTGCAGAAAATCGATAATATATATATATATACATATATATATATATATATATATGGCAAGATGCTTGTATGTGTGTCTGTTTATTTGCCTGTATGTCTGTATTTTTTCAGTCCTTTTATTTTAATTTTTGCTTCGAGTTTGGCTCTAAGTAAGTATAAGTGTAGCTCTTAGTCTCAGCCATGATACCATTTACTCAGAGGACTTATTTAGCCTTCAAAATTCAGTTTATGACGAAAAACATCTTATTTGATATCGATATCAGGAAATCAAAATTTGACTTACATCCATTCATTTTTCTTTCAGTCTACGGTTTCGTTTTAACTGAAAACAACTATTGCTTTTTAGTCTTTCGTGCCAACATCCAAAGAGTCTGAGCTCCGCGACCATGGATTAGTTTTAAAGATTTCATTACACCCGAGCTACGCCGGGCTATACTGCTAGTAATATTTAAAGCAGAAACATATTTTTGAATTTTAATAATTTTTTTTTTCCAAAATCGTGTAACACATGTGGCACTTAACTGATGTTTTAATCAGTACACAGTGGAATTCCACCAGCAGATACGAGATCTTCTGAGAAGCTAGTGCATAAATTTGGTGCGAATCTAAAAGATTTTTGCTTTATTTTTTCATTTATGCAATGAGCAAATTGATTTCTATTATAATGCCGTAGACATATGATAGAAAAACCTTTTTATAAGTTAGACTCGAATATTTTCAAATCGTCTAATGCAAAAAAAGCGCCTTTTTTATTAATATTTCACATTATTTTTTTCTTTGGACGAAAAATAAAATGAACCTACGCACCTATATCGACGAGATAAACACAGACTCAGCAATCACTGATAAAAAAAGCAAAATATAAAATTGTTCAAAATTTACCATACATTTTATACTATACTCAAGAATATTCCCAATTCTATTAGAGTAGTAACATTTAAATGTTTTCTTTTCTATAAAAGCTTAAAAACTGTGGGCAGCGTTTTAATTTTTTCAGTATTAATTCTTACACAAACGTTGAAGAAGCCCTTATACTGGTAAAAACGTTATAAGCTCGTGTCTCATGTGAAATCTACACCAGCGTAGCAGGACTGAATAAAGTATCTTGTCAAAAGAAGAATTCATATTAAAAAATAAATATTTATTGTGTACAATAAACGTGTTTCTTTCACAAGGCTACAGATTTATTTACTGACCTATTTACTAAGTGTAACTTAATACGGGACAAAAACCCAACAGTATAGCATTCTGAAAGAATCTCGATAACGACACGATGACTTTTTAACCATCGCGGCAGAGTTAGAGTCACGTTGGATATCTTTTTAGCCCCTCATAATGTAAAAATCATATTTTACTCTATATTTTTTTCTTCTGAAAATCCCATCGGCTGAAGGAACCATTTATAGAGTTAAGTATGCTTGTATTTCTTCCATAGAAAAACGACTTTTGCAAACAGAATGAGTTAAGATGGTTTGACAAGCAAATTTGGATTCGGAATTGGTAAATCTTGCAAGACTGCATAAAAAGAAAAGAAAAAAAGATCTAACGTGTGGGCGAAGGACTGATGCTTGATGGAGTGGATTTAAAATGAATGATGACTTGGACAATTTCTGAAAGGAACAGAAAATGGAGACGCAAAACATAAAGGAGAGATGAAAAAGGACAAAAATGGCAGCAAATTAGAATACTGAAAAGACAAAGATGACATAAATAAACTCAAAATTAAAAAACAAATAGAAAGATGTATATATTTTGCTATTTTTTATATTATTAATATATATATATATATATATATATATATATATATATATATCGTTTTTTTTCTATTATATATAGTTACATTTATTAATTTTTTCTTACATACGTCTGTTTATAGTTCTTTTTCTAATATATATATATATATATATATATATATATATAGAGAGAGAGAGAGAGAGAGAGAGAGAGAGAGAGCGAGTGTGTGTTTGTGTGTGTGTTAATGGTGCTTAGTGCCAAGATTGAGTTGAGATGATGCTTACTGCCAAGATAATTGTTTGTTTTACATTCGTAAAAATATTGATAAAAAACCTGAGGAGTGAGGACATCATAGTGCTGACTTGCAACCCTTAATTTCCTGAAAAGTTGTCTTTTCTTCTATCTGCCCTGCCCTTTCAGGATGTAGTCGATCATGGCTTTCCACGTCTCTCTATCCCTGTGTGGCTGTTAATATGTTTTCTTCTGTTACACCTCTCAACCCCCGTTCCGTCATCCACCTGATCAGGCTCTTCAAATATGTTATCCGCTGCCTTCCTCTGTCTCTTTTACCTTCTATCTGGCCAGTGAGTATCAGGTTCGCCAAGCTCTCCTTCCTCAATGCATATCCCAGGAACTTCGGTTGTCTCTTCCTCATGCTCACTCTTAATTTTCTTTTCGTTGCCATTCTTTCCAACACCTCGTTGTTGGTCACATGCTCGGTCCATGATATCAGCAGCATCCTTAAATTTCAACCGTTAGTATTATTGGCTGCTCGGTCAATGAATACCGAATGTTTCCTTATAGGGAGACGGCTAATATTATCATTATCTATACAATTACCAACTCCATTTGTTGGTTGTTTTATGGCTTATCAACCTCGGTGGGTCATTTATTGCGAACTAAATTTTTATTTATTTATTGCTGATAATACCTTTTTCTTTCAACAATTTATTGTTCTTTTTATATAAGTTTTGTGTCTACTAATACTTTTTTCTTTTCGAGTATCAAGATTCATTGGGATTTGTTTTTAAGGGCAGGGTCCTCAAGTCCTACGCTGATATTTAACCCATAACTTAATGGAAGGAACGGATTAATACCTTTCCCAAGGGTACCAGTGCTTAAGTGAATGCAGGGTATTCAACTGGAATTCAAACTCGGCTCACCGATTTCTCTTTCCAAGCCGATATCCACTGCACCACAACGCACATCCGTCACTAAACGCTTACAGCACCTGGTATTCCCAAGCGGTCACTCATCTAAGTACTGACCAGGTTCAACGTTGCTTAACTTTGGTGATCGAGCGAGAACCGGTGTATTCAACGTGATATGGCCGTAAGCCGCCTCCGTTTATATCTAAATAGATGTCGGAATGGCAGATCAAAACATCTATTCGTAACCAATCCCGTCTACTGACATGAGTTTACGTTAGTTTCTATTGCGCATCTGAAATGAAAATCCACGCTCATATGATTAACAGCCTGTGTTCAATGGGACCTAAACGCATCATGTCTGACATCAAAGATCCGCTCAGTGTCCGGATAGCGAATTTTAATTTACACAAGGAACTATTTTTGAATTGTTTAGATCATAAAAAAACAAGGCGGTTGATTTCATGTATATCCGCAAATAAAATACGCTTCAGCAGTCAGGTCAGTCCTCACACGGGGACTTATACAAACATTCTCGCGAGATACATGAAATAAGTAACGTAAATACATTTAGGTATTGAAAACCGACAGAATCTAAACTTATTTACAAATGGAACTTTGTGTGTATATGTGTGTGTGTGTCCGTTACCTATAGACTCCGAAACGGCTGAACTGATTTTCTTGAAAATTTACACAGTTGTACTATAAACGTCAGCGAGTGTTCTTAGCTAAGTTTTGTGTCGAGGTACCCCCGATAAATATCGAAAATTGATAATTGAATAACTCGGGTTATAGAAAGAGTGATCCGATTTTAATCAAATTTGATACACTCATAGACAAAGACATAAGAAACGATATTCAGAAGCTTCAAGGTTGCAGTTCTTACAATAGTGCAGAAAATCGATAATATATATATATAAAAGACAAGATGTTTGTGTGTGTGGCTTTTTATCTGCATGTATGTGTTTCTTTTTTTTCAGCCCTTTTATTTTAGTTTTTGCTTCGGGTTTGGCTCTAAGTAGGTATAATTGTAGTTCTTAGTCTCAGCTATGATACCATTTACTCAGAGGACTTATTTAGCCTTCAAAATTCAGTTTACGATGAAAAAACTTATTTGATATTGATACCAAGAAATCAAAATTTGACTTACATCCATTCATTTTTCTTTCAGTCTACGGTTGCGCTTTAACTGGAAACAACTATTGCTTTTTAGTCTTTCGTGCCAACGTCCAAAGAGTCTGAGCTCCAGGACCGTGGATTATTTTTAAAGGTTTCATTACACCCGAGCAACGCAGGGCTATACTGCTAGTAATTAATTAAGAAAGAATTTTGAAAAGCATTCATGAATTTAAAATGTTTTGTCAATTTCTTTCTTTCATCAGAAATTATGGAAGTGACTTCTGAAATTTCAGATAAATTTAAATAACCAACGCCACATTTTCAATTTATAAAGAGTTTCATACTTATTTTTAATTAATAAATTGTATAAATCTAGAAATATCTACAAAGTCAATCCCTCCCGCTAAAAGGAGCTTTTCCGAACCAAATTACCGGCACCTACAGAATTGGCTAGGAACACGAAACTGTTTCCACAGTTAACCAAGATACAGCTACTTTTGCAAATAATAATAATATTGAAGACAGAATTGGAAAACTCTGATAACAAATAGTATATTTCAAAGTTCATAAACCCAACTTTGATAACAATCTACAAACTCGATTAATTAAACCACCCAAAACTGGGCAAGGACTTCTTTCTAAAAATATCATTAAAAAAAACAAGTGACTCTATGCAAAAATCATCTTTTAACAATCTGTGTAATGATACTTCCGATACTATAAAGTCTTTATTTTCACCTGAAATTAAAGCCAAAATACGATGTTTAGAACGGCTCATGATTAAACATAATAGATATTCATTGTGTCTCGATACACTAAATATATATATATATATATATATATATATACATATATATGTGTGTGTGTGTGAAAAGTTACAGTTACAACTAAAAATATATCTATACAATATGGCTAAAGACACATATTTCTTTTTTCTCTATCTTGCTTTGTATAAATTTAAATATATATATGTATGTGTGTGTGCGTGTTTTATAATATTCGTCTACCAGGGCAGTTAGCTAATCCCCATTGCAGACGCCGGATCAGGGATACCTGGGTTAGTTCCACACCCACAGAGCTCACCTGTGGTTTGTACTGTAACAATGATGACAGGATGTTAGCTACAGTCCTTGATATATATATATATATATATATATCCTATAAATATAGCACACCTTAAAACTATATTTATATTAGTCATCCACTTACAAGCCTGTTTTGCTGTAGCATTGCTCATCAGTTTGGCGAGACACATCTACTTGCTTCTGGCCGGGAGCGAAACACAACCGACTTGGTGTTAGTCGGAGTCGCTACCCACTAAGCCATAGAATTAGAGATGGAAATTTTTAACGTGTTGTATATAAAAGCAATGTATACACAGGCCAGTCACCGAAAGAACCCGATTCATTTCTGAAGAGTAATGCGTATATATATATATATATATATATAGGAAATTCTGCGTCTAAATTAATGTTTCGGACGAGCTCATGTACGGTTCGCCTCTAAATGGAAAGTGGCTCTGACTGTAGCCAATCAGAAGCATTTGCAAGGTTTCGTACCGGGCCTAAACGTAATTTTCCAGTGTCTGAAAGCGCTTATCGAGGGTGGGCCAGAAACTGATCATCTCTGGTCGGGTCGGCGTGGTGAGCCGTGTATGATGTTGAAAGACCCGAAACCCCCTAGTGATCCTCGCGATGACATCACTGACGACACCCTCTAGCGCACCCATTACGCCCCTACGTTTGAAAAAATAATATATGTATATATACTACCGACCATAATTATTAGGCAACCCCAGTTTAAAAAAAAAATGATTTATTTCATACTATTTTTAGTATTTATTGCCAAGTGGATAATTCTAAATGAAAATAGAATGGTTCTTTTGTTGTTATTACATTGCAAAATTTTACAAGGCAACCAAGATGCCTTTGGTTCGGCCAGCCAAAAAGAAGAGACTAGCATGTGGAAGAGAGCACAGAAACTGAACACTAGAACACTTCATTTGGTGCACATGTCATTGTGCAATATTAACAAAGGACCATTCTATTGTCACTTAGAATTATTCACTTGGCAGTAAATACTAAAAATGTTATGAAATACATAATTTTTTTTTAAAAACTGAGGTGGTCTACTAATTATGACCGGTAGTGTATATATATTGCAGACAAACAGTCGAATAATGATAAAAATCTACATAAGGCAAGTTGGTTTGGTAACAAAGTGCTCAATATCAAAGATGGACAATAGATAAAATTAAAATGAGTAAAAGATTGTCGCTTAGCTGATTAATGTTTACCTTCAGCGTCCCGATTCCATAGTAAGCGTATCTTTTTCCGTTCACTGTTCGGGTGTTTTATCCGGTTTATTGCTAATAATTCTAATTTTTTGTCTTCTTAAACGGTTGTGAGTTGCCTTTTTGTGTGGGTTTACGCGCATTTTCTGTTTCATGGCTATCATGGTCATTTCTTTTCGTCACTTGTTATCTTTTTTTATTCATTCATTTACTTCCCATCTTTCCTTCGTTTTTTTTCCTCCAGTATTTCGTTCCGTGTAGACCTATGTTGTTTTCAGTATTTTCATCACCTATAATATAGAGGGAGAGTCTCTGGAAACGGGTGTTTTTGAAACGCTATTTATTCCCCATGAGTAGGGGATAGGGGAGTGTGGTATGTGGTATTTTACCCGCTTAAGATGCCATTTAGTTGATAGTTATTTGTTATTCTTTATCGTTCGTCCATGGCTGCTGTTCGAACTGCATTTCTTTAATCATGTGATTTCACGCGTTGGAGATCTCCCGTGGCCTTCGAGCTCACCAATTCTTTCTGTGTGCGATTTTTAGCTGTGGGGATTTTTGAAATCGCGCGTCTATGAAGGAAAACCCCGCACACTTGGAGAATTGAAGACTGCATTACGTGAAATCGGTCAAGAAACTTTGGTAAGAGTAGAAGCTAACTTTAGAGAGCGGCTTCAAATTTGTGCTCATGAAAATGGCCATCATTTGTCAGACATAATTTTCCGCTCATAAACATTCCATAATGGCATTGTTTAGTAAATGTTTTTTATGTACATTATAAAGTTTGTGTTGAAATATTCGCAGAGTTTTGCCTTCCTTAAAATATCCGTTTCCCAGGACACACCCTGTATTTAACGAACAGTTAGTAGAGATGATATATTCGTCATTAAAGTCGGTTTTCTAAAGTGGATATTCTTCTTCTTCTATGTGCCTGTCCTTTCAGAACGTAGGCGATCACGGCTTTCCACGTCAATCCATGGTAGCTCTTAGTACGCGTTCTCCTGTTACACCACGCAACCCCAGTTTTGTTACCCACCTGCGCAGGCCCTTCAAATATGTTATCCGCTGCGTTCCCCTGTCTCTATTTCCCTCTATCTGGCCTGTTAGTATCAGCTTCTCCCAGCCCTTCTTCCTCATTGCATGTCCCAGGAACTATAGCTGTCTTTTCCTGATGCTCACTATTAATTTCCTTTTCGTTTCCATCCTTTCCATAACCTCATCATTGCTCACATACTCGATCCATGATATCCGCACCATTCATCGGTAGAACCACATTTCAGTTACATCAAGTCTTTCCTTCATCTTTGATGGTATTGTCCAGCATTCACTGCCATATTGAAGAACTGATATCACATAGGAATCTAGTATACTCTTCTTTGTTTCTAGTGAAAGTTTCCTGTCTTTTAATACTTTACTCAGCTCCTGGAATGCATCCTTCTGCTTTTGGATCTCAAGAATATAAATGTAATGAAACTGATGTGATCACAAAGTGAGGTATCAGTTCATATATTGATTCTAATATGGAACTGATCCCCCACATTTTATCCAGTATGCTTCTGTAGAAACACATTTCAGCTGCTTCCAGTTTTTTCTTCATCTTCGATGATATTGTCCAGCATTCACTGCCATATTGAAGAACTGACATCACATAGCAATCTAGTACTATTTTCTTTGTTTCTTGTGAAAGTTTTCTGTTTTTTAATAATCTACTCAGCTTCTGGGACACATCCATTGTCATACCAATTCGTTTTTGGATCTCTGTCTAGAACCTAATTGGCAATGGTTAGATGTACCCTTGTTAATTATATGCTAACGGTTTTCTCTCTCGCAGTCCTCGCTTTTGAAACACTCTTATGTCGGTTTTGATCTTCAAACTTTTAAATGAAATATCAATTGTCTTATCTCTCTTTAATTCCTGTCCTTTGATTGGCTTCTCTCCATAATATTTCTTTTTCAGATTCTATCCCACTCAGTAACTCCTTGCATCTTAGTGACCTTATTGCCTTTCTTCGAATAAATATAAAAAAATTGGTGGTTTTATGTTTTTGCAGCCTCTATTCCTCACTATATAAATACTAGCAGTACAGCCCGGCATTGCTCGGGTGTAATGAAAGGTTTAAAACTAATCCATGGTCCCGGAGTTCAAACTCTTTGGATGTTGGCACGAAAGACTAAAAAGCAAGAGTTGTTTCCAGTTAAAGCAAAACCGTAGACTGAAAAAAATGAATGGATGTAAGTCAAATTTTGATTTCCTGGTATCGATATCAAATAAGGTTTTTCCTCGTTAACTGAATTTTGAAGGCTAAATAAGTCCTCTGAGTAAATGGTATCATGGCTGAGACTGAGAACGACAATTATACCTACTTAGAGCCAAACCAGAAGCAAAAACTAAAATAAAAGGGCTGAAAAAAATACATACACACAGGCAGATAAACAGACACACACACAAACATCTTGCCTTTTATAGAATATATATATATATATATATATATATATATATATATTATCGATTTTCTGCACTATTGTAAGAACTTTAACTTTGAAACTTCTGAATTTCGTTTATTATGTCTTTGTCTATGAGTGTATCAAATTTGATTATAATTGGACCACTCCTTCTATAACCCGAGTTTTTCGATTATCGATTTTCGATATTTATCAGGGGTAGCTCGACAGAAAACCTAGCTAAGAATACTCGTAGACGCTTATAGTACAACTGTGTAAATTTTCAAGAAAATCGGTTCAGCCGTTTCGGAGTCTATAGGTAACGAACACACACACACACACACACACACACACACACACACACACAAAGTTCCATTTATAAATAAGTTTATATTATTAGATTATATATCTTTAAAACAAATTATAATATGAGCTTACCTCGGTGAAAAATTAGCCATGATTTATGAGTGCTGTGTAACATTTTGATTTGTTTATATTATGCATTTTCTTTTCACTTGAAAATTATTTTTCTTTCTTTATTGTCGCGTTCCATTTATCTCGCGACCCAATGAAGAATTGGGATCAATAGTTTTAAAATTTATCACCTCTCCGGATTTCGCAATCAGAAGTTAAATTTATTTTCTAACCAATGGAAGAAAGCGATTTGAAAAACTGAGAGAAAAGTTAACAAATCTATGTTTCGACACAAACCCTCGCAGACGCTTATAGTACAACTGTGTAAATTTTCAAGAAAATCGGTTCAGCATTTTCGAGTCTATAGGTAACGGACACACACAAAAAGTTCCATTTATAAATAAGTTTAGATTTAGATAGTTTCACATCTTTCATCTTTATGCTGAATTGCACGGATCTTGTGCAAGTCGAATTACTCTGTTTTTACGTGTAGAAATGCTGTTTCAAGAATACAACTATTTACATTCTGTGCGCGTAATGCACAAAAATCAGCTAAAATGGCTGAAAAAATAAAGAAAGTTTCGATTATGTCAGCTTTTATCATTATTATTATTTTCGTGTATATCTTTCAGTACAGAGATTTTTTTCCTCTTTTTTGTGCCCGTCGTAATTACGTGATTATGTTAAAAATAATTTTTGTTTGGTTTTATATCTGAAACCGATTTTGGTAAAGGTGGCGGTGTACTGTTCAGAAAAAAAAAACACCTGATGTCTTTTTTGCTGTCAGTAAGCATCATCCTTTCGAACGGAAACCCAAACGTGAAGACACGAGAAACTGAGAGGAAACAGGAAGTAAAACACAAGTAAAACAAAGAGAAAAAAAGAAGACACTAGAGCAAATGTCAACATCCCTGTTTTAGTAAGTAAAAGAATGAAAATAGCTAAAACTTTCAATGAATGTTCCTGGGCATAGTCTTTTTTATGTATTCACTAGTTTTACCAGGTGGTTCGTTCTCTCAATCATTGGATATGCTCTTTCAGATTATTTCCTGTGACTTAAAGACTGTACGTGCATAGTGTACGTTGTTTGTGCATTGAAATAAACACTGTAATGGATTGTACTGATAAAATTGTTTTAGAGAGTCCTTATTTTGTCATTCCATTTTCTGTTTAAACTCAAGTTGATTTTCTTTGATGCGAATTGAATTATTAACCATTTAAAAAATGTTTCTTTTTAATTATTTCACCCCAAGCAAGTCAGTTTTAATGTCGTTGTTGCGCAGGGGTTACATAGGGAAAAACGTGATAAGAAAGAGGTTACAAGGGGTGTCAGGAAGACGGTACTAGAAGGACGGGAATACTGGCGTGAGGAGTGTGGAGTAGACGGAGAAAAGAGCTTGAGAGAAAAGGATGCGAGTCAGTGAGATAGGAAATGATTATTGACTTTACATTTAAATTTTTGGAGATTGTAGCTGTCAGGAAAGCAAGTATACGGATGGGAATTCAGTAGGCTGGAAGAATGCGAGTCAAAGAGATAGGAGAGGACTATTGACCTTACATTTAAATTTTTGAAGATTGTAGCTGTCGGGGAAGCAAGTATACGGATGGGAATTCAGTAGGCTGGAAGAATGCGAGTCAAAGAGATAGGAGAGGACTATTGACCTTACATTTAAATTTTTGAAGATTGTAGCTGTCGGGGAAGCAAGTATACGGATGGGAATTCAGTAAGCTGGAAGGATGCGAGTCAGAGAGATAGGAGAGGACTATTGACCTTACATTTAAATTTTTGAAGATTGTAGCTGTCGGGGAAGCAAGTATACGGATGGGAATTCAGTAGGCTGGAAGAATGCGAGTCAAAGAGATAGGAGAGGACTATTGACCTTACATTTAAATTTTTGAAGATTGTAGCTGTCAGGAAAGCAAGTATACGGATGGGAATTCAGTAGGCTGGAAGAATGCGAGTCAAAGAGATAGGAGAGGACTATTGACCTTACATTTAAATTTTTGAAGATTGTAGCTGTCGGGGAAGCAAGTATACGGATGGGAATTCAGTAAGCTGGAAGGATGCGAGTCAGAGAGATAGGAGAGGACTATTGACCTTACATTTAAATTTTTGAAGATTGTAGCTGTCGGGGAAGCAAGTATACGGATGGGAATTCAGTAAGCTGGAAGGATGCGAGTCAAAGAGATAGGAGAGGACTATTGACCTTACATTTAAATTTTTGAAGATTGTAGCTGTCGGGGAAGCAAGTATACGGATGGGAATTCAGTAAGCTGGAAGGATGCGAGTCAAAGAGATAGGTGAGGACTATTGACCTTACATTTAAATTTTTGAAGATTGTAGCTGTCGGGGAAGCAAGTATACGGATGGGAATTCAGTAGGCTGGAAGGATGCGAGCCAGAGAGATAGGAGAGGACTATTGACCTTACATTTAAATTTTTGAAGATTGTAGCTGTCGGGGAAACAAGTATACAGATGGGAAATTCCACAGGCGGGAAGTGCGAGAAAAAAAGCTTATGGAGTAGAAATTGTGGTTACATTTTATTGGTTTCACTGTAAAAGAGTAGGTCCTAAATGCTAGTCTAGTAGCTCGAGTAAATTCCTACATGGGGGGCACCAGTGAGCTAAGTTCTTTGGAGCAGATGCCGTGAAAGTATTTGTCATAAATAAAAATTTGAGAATTATTCATCGTACAGCCAGTGCTACTGTCGGCTGAAATTAGTAAAATATCTACAGCTTAAAGCGACATCACTTTGAAAGAACTGTTCTCCTATGATCACCGGAGAAACAATGTCGATCCTAGTCAATAACTAGATGGGAAATACTTAGCGTTGTAGGCTTGGAAATTCGGGTCATGTAATGTATAGTGTCTTGGTATTTTAAACAAGAGAGTAATGTTCCAATTCCAGTTGAGCTCATTGTATAGACTAAGGTTCAAATACTCTTGGGAAAATTATGAACTCACCAATTCTCTCCACAGATATGGGTTAATCAGTATAACTTGTACCACTAAAACCATTATTATTTCATTAAATATTAAAAAAAATTGTTTA
Organism: Ascarosepion bandense; assembly: GCA_037127315.1. Classification (NCBI taxonomy): domain Eukaryota; kingdom Metazoa; phylum Mollusca; class Cephalopoda; order Sepiida; family Sepiidae; genus Ascarosepion; species Ascarosepion bandense. The sequence continues at coordinate 7,194,851 of JBBBDQ010000118.1, read as the reverse complement.
CAAAAAGTAAAAATTTTTGCATTAAATAAGCCATAGAAGTTGCTATGTCACTGTAGCGGATACTAAGTCCATTACAATATTTATATTTAGGATTCGACGCGACACATGATTGATCCGACACATGACACAGGAAACAACGCCGGAGTAACCAGAAAAACACATGTATTAACAAATAATAAAATTAATCGAGAGAAGCATGAAAATTGAAAGTGAATAAGAAGACAAAGACTGTTCTCCCTAAGACTATAAAGAAAAGTCAAATGTTCAATGCAAGATTAATTGGAATAAAGTCCTGAATACAGTTCTTGAGTTCCTACTGAAGTTTGTATTGAGAAAGATGTGTGCACATGCATGTGTGTATAAGAAATAAATTCGCGCCACTGATTGCAACCTGCAATTGTGTACGGGTGTGTATGTGTGAGTTAGGTGAAACTAAAACAACATGGCCGCTATCGCGGGAGCAGCGAACATAGAATCTTTCTATTAAGAGGAGTTCTAAATAAAACCTATACCTCAAGTCCTTGAATTATTATCGCTCTTTCAAATGCTGATGTGTCTTTATGCTTCCCTTTTATTTGAGGTAGCGAAGATTTCAACATCTTAATTATGTTCGTATTTGCTCTTCAAATAATATGTGCTATTCATTTTAGTTTTTCCCATGGAAAATTAACTCGTGGTGCCTTCTCAGTCTTACGTTCCCGGGTTACATGAGGTGGGAAGACAATATTGAATCCATTGCTAGGTCAGCTGCTAAGAAAATTGATTCACTGTGTCGTGCGAGATAATTTTTTCTCTCCAGAATCTGATATGACGTGAGAAACCAATATTGAATCCATTGCGAGTTTAAGTAGTAAGAAAATTGATTTACTGTGTCGTGCGAGACAATGTTTCTCTCCAGAATCTGATATCAAGTGGGAAGACAATATTGAATCCATTGCTAGATTATCTGCTAAGAAAATTGATTCATTGTTTCGTGCGAGATAATTTTTCTCACCAAAAGCTATCTTACATTTCACTAAGTTTGTCTTTGCTTAGAGTGAATGAGTTTGATGAACAGTCTATCAACCTCTGTGGGTTATTTAAATGCCACAAAGAGAGGGTTTTAAGGGTTCGGTTATAGTGAGAATGTTGATTTAGTCAGATTTAAATGAAATTTTAGTTTTTTTTAGAAAACTGAAAATGTCTTCTAGTTTTGTATTCAAAAATGTATTGGTGCTAATAACTTTTTTCCTTTAAAAATGTGTTATGGTAATTTTGTTTTCCTTCAAAATGTATTGCTCGTAATATTTTTCTTCAGCATGTATAGTTTTCTATAAAAGTCTATTTTTGTGAATATATTTCTATAAAAGTTTATTTTATAATTTCATAGTGTTTTGACCTAAGTTTGGGGGTTAACTATTTACCCATAGCTGGGACCCTCACAGGTGCTACCACTCCGGGTCAGGGGAGACCTGGGAACAACAGCAATTAAGAGGTGGTTCCATGCGCCACACAACCTCCCAATAAAAGGCCTGGCTGCCGTATGCAGTTTACCGTCATACCCAGGAACATGTCTATGCTTAGAATATTGCTGCTATATATATATGCCTATGTTATTTACCTTGAGCGCTTTCATAAAAATTAAAAAAATAATCTGCAATATTAATGTTCCTGATTTTGTGGCGTGACCATATTCACATTTTCACCGCCCTAAGGTTGCCTCCCAGTGTTTTTTTTTTGTTTTTTTTTTCATAAATAATTTCATAATTTTTCAAAATAAGATCTAAACTGTAGTATCAAGACATTTTTAACTTTAAGTGCAATAGTAGACTGGCGTCGAGATCTCATCAATTTGCAGTTGAGCTAGCTCGATATTGCTGTAAGTTCTATGCTAGCAGTTTCTTCTCTCGCATTTCTCGCTTGTGGAACTCTCTTCCGGCTCCATGATTTCAGCTAATTTTAATCTGCTAAGATTTAAGACAATCTCAATCGCTATCTACCGTCCTTCTGGTAACTCGTTCCTCTTTCCTCTCAATATTAATGCTTACGTTTCTAACTCGACCACACCCTGTAACCCCTTGTATCTTAGTAGCTTTACTGCTTTATATAAGGTGATACTGATTCTTTAAAAATAGAAAATAGAGAATAAAATGAATTTTCGTTATATGTTTTTTAAGTAAAAATTTATACAAACAGCAAAGAAAATAAGTGCCGTTTATAAGCGTGGTGTTATAGCTACTGCTAGTACTTGTAGAAAACTGCCTGCATACGAACATGTAACGAATTCAGCAGAGATACAAAGATTGAAAGGGGCGTAAGACAAGGGTGTGTCTTTTCACCGGATCTATTCAACTTGTACAGCGAGAATATTTTGAGTACCCTAGATGCTATGCCAGGATTTGTAATCGGAGGCAACAATTTAAACAACGTAAGATATGCAGACGACACAGTGCTGATTGCAGACATGGAAAGAAAACTACAAGACCTCCTACAGAAGGTAGCTGAAGAGAGTGATAAAAAAGAACTGCAAATAAACTGCAAGAAAACCGAATGCATGGTCATCAGCCAAAAGAACAACCCAAAATGCCAAATACAGGTGGGGGATAGTAAAATCAAGCAGGCACAAAAATTTAAATACCTGGGAAGTGTTCTAACAGAAGATAGAAAGTGCGACACAGAGATGCGAAGGCGAATTGGCATGGTGAAGGACGCGTTCCAGAAGCTGAGTAAAGTATTAAGACACAGGAAATTTTCATTACAAACAGTGGATTTCTATATGATGTCAGTTGTTCAATATGGCAGTGAATCGTTTGACAATATCAACAGAGTTGAAGAAAAAACTTGAAGCAGCTGAAATGAGGTTCTACAGAAGGATGCTACGGATATTATGGACCGAGCATACCAGCAATGACGAGGACTTGGAAAGAATGGAAACGAAAAGGAAATTAATATTGTGCATCATGAAAGAGAAAACTGAAGTTCCTGAGATATGCAATCAGGAAAGATGGCTTGGAGAACCTGTTACTAACAGGCCAGACAGAGGGAAAAAGAGACAGAGGAAAGCAACGGATAACATATTTGAAGGGCCTGAGCAGGCGGATGATAGGACGAGGGCTGCGAAATATTACAGGAGAAAGCGTGCTAGTAGCCACCAAGGAGAGGAAGACGTGGAAGGCCATGGTTGCCTTCGTCCTGAAAGGACAAGGCACATAGAAGTAGAAAAAAGTTATAGCTACGACAATTGTTTGTTAACCCGAGAAAACTAACCATTGGTATATAGTACCCAGCGCAAATGACGCAATTTTCATTACATTTTAATCAAATTTTTAGTACCTGAGTTTCTAATCTAATCACTTCCTATTAATGTTAATTCAAAGTACGACTTTTGAGGTGCCTGCATGTAAAATATTTCAAAAGAAGATTTATATTTAATATTTTCTTGATATTTTCAATATCGGGTATGATATACCCATGGTTAGTAATGCTGTAACTTTAATTCATGGTTAGTGTTCCAGGAAGAAGAGTAAAAGAGCAGGATAGATAGATAGATAGATAGATAGATAGATAGATAGATAGACAGATAGATAGATAGATAGATAGATAGATAGATAGATAGATAGATATGAAGAGAGTAGATAGATAGATAGATAGATAGATAGATAGATAGATAGATAGATAGATAGATAGTATAAAATTTTGTGATAATAATAACAAAGGCTTTTAATCTGAATATGATTTATGTAAATATAAAAAAAATAAATCTCCAGTCAATTATTTTCAGAACTTTTCAGAAACTCGCAAAAAAATAAATATCTGCTGACACTATTTACATTTTTCGGACTTTTGTTCTTATCTTTAATTCCATTTTCCCGACGTTTCGGCCAATGTACGCACCGACTTTCTGCAGGTGATATACGTTGGAACTTAGAACCAACTATTTATTTCTAGTTCAATGAGGGCCAGTTGTCCTTGGACCCATTGAATAAAAGCATCGGTTGAAGTAATCCAATGGATTCATCCAAAGTGTTGTGAGTTCAATACCTAGCCACAGCATAGGTGAACATAAAACGTCTGAGTTACTAAAGATAATTTCCTGAAACTGAGATATCCAGAAAAGGCATGGCATGTGGAACTAGAACAATCTATCTCTGTGGACGAACAATGAATCCTGCTAGGACTTCTAGTTCTCTTAGAAACATCGCACTCTAAAGCTTCTAAAGTTCGGTGAGAAAACACAGGATGTGCGTTGTGGGGCAGCGGACATCGATTCGGAACGATAATTCGAGGTGCCGAGTTGGAATTCCAGTTGAATCCCTTGTATTCACTTACGCACAAATACCCTTGGGAAAGGTATTAATCCGTCTCTTCCCTCCAGTTATGGGTTAAATAATAGGACAGATTGGATTCTATAGCCTCGGCTGGAAACCAGTCTACTGCAGAAAGCAATGGCAACCTACTGCGGGATAATCTTCTACCCAGTCAGTCATGTCTCTTTCGAGACGTGATCGACCAAGGTGTGTATAACGTATGGCATTTAACTGACTGACTGAGAAGACGCATCTTTGCCTGACATTTTTTCCTGTTATTGTATATCTATTAAATTCATTCTTTCTCAGTACACTCTCATCTACCCAACCCTCATTCTCAGTATCCTTACCCGCCTATCACCCACCCTCTGACATTTCCTATATTTAATCAGCCTTTCTCCACTCTACGTAGCCCCCTGCGCAGTAGTGGCAGTGACATGCCTTGCTCGGGGTGAAACGCTTATAAAAAAAAAAAAAAAAAATGTGCAGATGGTTTTTTCTGTTGGTAAAATTCGCCATAATTTATGGATAAAGTGCAGGGATCAGTTTATGTATTAATTATAATAGAGAATCGATCTCCGGAATGTATATTATATAGTAACAACAGTCCATGATGGGCACAAAGTAAGGGATCAGTTTATGTATTGATTATAAGAGAGAATCAATCTCCGGAATGTATATTATATAGCAACAACAGTCTATGATGGTCACAAAGTCAGGGATCAGTTTATGTATTGATTATAATAGAGAATCAATCTCCCGAATGTATATTATATAGCAACAACAGTCCATGATGGTCACAAAGTCAGTGATCAGTTTATGTATTAATTATAATAGAGAATCGATCTCCCGAATGTATATTATATAGCAACAACAGTCCATGATGGGCACAAAGTAAGGGATCACTTTATGTATTGATTATAAGAGATCAATCTCCGGAATGTATATTATATAGCAACAACAGTCTATGATGGTCACAAAGTCAGGGATCAGTTTATGTATTGATTATAATAGAGAATCAATCTCCCGAATGTATATTATATAGTAACAACAGTCCATGATGGTCACAAAGTAAGGGATCAGTTTATGTCTTGATTATAAAAGAGAATCAATCTCCCGAATGTATATTATATAGCATCAACAGTCCATGAGGGTCACAAAGTCAGGGATCAGTTTATGTATTGATTATAATAGAGAATCAATCCCCCGAATGTATATTATATAGCAACAACAGTCCATGATGGTCACAAAGTAAAGGATTGAAAGTAATGTTGAAACGTTCCTAGATATAGAGTATCCTCTTGGCATCTGTTGACCATGTCCGTTATAGTATATGGATATAGAGTATCCTCGTCGCACATAATCTGTTCAATGAAACAACGCCAGAGACCATCACTTTCGAATCAGACACCCTTCAGAATCGGATTTGAACTCCAATACTCGTAAAAAAAATGGCCGCATTTTATAAACGTCGCATTGAATGTTTTGAGCTTCCTGATTGGTTAAGCCTTCTATTGGTGAACTATAAAATGGGTTGGCTCATGTGTGTCAGCACAGTACATATATATATATATATATGTATGTGTGTGTGTGTGTTCCTTTTACCCTAACTGCATTTTTACGGTAAATAAACAGTATATATATATATATTCCTAAAAGTCCAACATTCTCTCAGTGCTGAATTATTCCAATATGCTTCCTAAATATATCGAGTTAACCTAACAGTCCCAGTTGTTATTTTATATGTATTTCATTAAAGTTTTTTTGCTAAAATCTACATTAAATCAGAAAATGATGTTTCTACAGAATCAAGAGTGTTTAGGTCAGAAAAGTGATTTTCAAACACCGTGTGCCTCGAATTATTGTCAAACTTTGCATATATATGTGCGTGAAGAAGTTAAGTTCTTGAATAAATGAATAAGTATTAATTTTTTTTTTCAAATAATTAATTTGACTATTCTTCGATTATGTCATTTTAAGTATTTTGTTTTAATATTCATTTTTTAAAGTAATTTTTAAGGAGTTGAAATAAAACACCCAACGGTACTCACTGATATATTTTGGATTTCAATAAAAAATGAATATCTCACGTTAGCTAAAAAGATTTTATCGCTTTTGTTGCAATTTATTCTTATTTATGCTAATCAGTTTAATCCTAAATAAAATCAAAACTAAAAAATCAAGAAAGACAACCATCAACTGAAGACGAAATGGGGGTCTGCTTATCCCACATTCAACCAAATACTTGAAGAAATCACGAGAATCACCAGCACGGGTTTCACATTAAATAAGCTGCACTAATAGTTGAATAAAAACATTGAAATAAATTAAGTCCAGATTTGTGTTCATTTTTTAATCTACATACCCTTTAAAATGTTTACTAAACGCACCGTGGTATTTTTATTTGAGTCTAGGTGTACCGCTGCTTAAAAAGGTTGAGAGACTCTGGGGTAGAGTAACACTCCCAGAAGATATATTTTGAAACTTAAAAGTGCATTTTCTTATATAAAAAATTCAGACATCTGAAGAGAAAAGGTGTCATTAATTAGTATGTTGTGTTGTATAAATTTTGATATATCAATAAACTTGAATGTCGTTCACAAATTTGTTTTCGTGTTTAGTGTAATTTTTTTTTTAATCATTTCACCCCGAGCAAGGCTGAAACGCCACTGATGTGCAGGGGGTTACATAAATGTAAAAAGATTAATTAGAAAAGAGTGAGGAGTACAAACTAGTTAGAAAGGAACAATAGAAAGCAGGTGCGATGACTGATACATAGGTGGAGAGAAAGGGAAGGTTATACAGGGGTGGGGAGAGAGCTAGAGTCCAGTGGTTAGTAGATGAGTATTGACTTTGCATTTAAATTTCTGGAGGTTATAGCCGTCAGGAAAGCAAGAATACGGGAGCGAGTTCTACAGGCGGGAAGTGCGAGAGAAGAAGCTGCAGGAGTAGAATTGTCGTCTGCATTTGGCTAACCTGACTGTGAATGGGTGGGACCCAGTTGCCAGTCTGGTTTCACGAGTAAACACCTGTTGAGGAGGCATCAGTGACTTAAGCTCGTCCGAGCAGAAGCCATGAAAGTATTTATAGAACAGACAAAGGGAGGCCACATTTCGACGATGCGGAAGTGGCTGCATTCGAGTCGCCAGATCAGTACCTATCACATTACAGACTCTCCTTTGGAGCTTGTCAAGAACACTGAGGAGAACGGCAGGGGCACCTGACCATAAATGGCAGCAGTACTCCATGCACGGACGGATGGTTGACTTGTATATATGCAGGATGGATTCAGGTGGAAAAAACATCCTGAATCAACATAGTGACCCAACCTTCTTAGCAATAGATTTTGCTATGGATTCAATATAGTGGTTCCATTTGAGATCTGAGGAAAGGGTAAGTCCGAGGAGGCGTAGTGTAATAATAAGAATCGCTTGGTCCATCCTTATGGGAGACAGAAGAGGCTGCCTGTAATGGTTGACAGACAACAGCTTGGTCTTAGATGAATTGAAGTTGACAAGCCACTTCTTGCCCCAGTTCACCACAGAGTGTAGATCCCGCTCAAGATCAGCAGCGAGATTATGTCTGTCCGCCACGACAGGTTTCTTACTGGAGCGGGAGTATATTGTAGTGTCATCTGCGTAGATGCCTACTTGGGACTTGATCTCATCTGGGAGGTCGTTGATGAAAATAAGGAAGAGCGTTGGGCCCAGGATAGAGCCCTGTGGGACACCAGCATTCGTGCTGTAGGACAAAGAGGCACGCCCATTCAGAACGACCTTCATTTTGCGGTTATTTAAGAAATATTGGATTAGGTCAAGCAGACGACCGGTAATACCATAACCGCGTAGTTTGCATAGGAGGCCAGAGTGCCAAACCCTGTCGAAAGCCTTGGAGATGTCCAGAGCAATCGCGCGAGCCTCGTCAGACTCATCAAGGGCCTGTAGCATGTACTCCGTTACGGTTGTTAGCAGGTCGGCCGTGGACTTAGTAGCTGTCGTTAACTGCTTATATATAATATATACAATATAGTGGTTCCATTTGAGGTCTGAGAAAATAAGGGATGCTAGTTCAAAAATTAAAGGACACATTTTATTTCCTATATATAGTTTTTGATTAATGATTGTTGAATGTAACCTGTACGTTAGGAAAACAAAACAAAAAAAAAACAACAAAAATACGATTAAATCAAAACCAGTCAAGCATATTGATAAATTTTCTTTAAATTACTTACCTTAAATTGATTTTCATGTATCTTTCGCGAAAAAATGTAATAAACTGGCAAGTACTTACCTAAAAAAAAATAAAAAGAAGTTTTGTGAATGAAAGTTATAAACATCTAAACGTTCAGATGCTGTAAATATTTAAACTAAATTTTATCATAAAATAATATTCTATCATTATCAACAATATCCGATACGTGGATGACACGGCACTGACAGAAAACACGGAAAGGAAAATGCAGGACATTCTACAGAAGTTAGCAAAAGAAAGTGAGAAGAAAGGACTGAGCATAAACCTCAAGAAAATTGTATGTGTGGTTATCAACAAAAAGAGGAGACCAATATGCCAACTGCAAGTCGGAGAAACTAAAATAAAACAAGTAAAAAACATTCAAATACTTGGGGAGTGTTTTGACAGAGGACGGAAAACGCAACACAGAGATCCAAAGACGCATTGGCAGAGTACTGAGAGACAGGAAAATCTCATTAGAAACAAAGAAAAGTGTACTGGATTGCTTCTGTATAGAAGTGAATGCTAGACGATCTCATCAAAGATGAAGGAGAGGCTTGAGGCAGCAGAAATGTGGTTTTACAGAAGGATGCTGAGGATACCATAGACCGATCAGGTGAGCAACGATGAAGTGTTGGAGAGGCTGCAAACGAGAAGAAAACTGATAATGAATATCAGGAAGAGACAAATGATTTTCCTGAGACACGTAATGAGGAAGGAGGGCCTGGAGAACTTGATACTCACAAGAACAAGAGACTAGGGAAAACAACGCGAGACGTACATGTTAGGTCTGAGGAAATAGTTGACGGAGTGGGGCTTAGAAGAGATGTCAAGAGAAAAAATGATTGAGAGCGACAAGAGACAGTGGAAGTCCGTGATCGCCTACGTCCTGAAGGGACACGGCACATGAAGAAGATATATATATATATATATATATATTTTGTGTGTGTGTGTGTGTGTGTGTGTGTGTGTGTGTGTGTGTGTGTGTGTGTGATGCGACCCTCTCCAACGCTTTTCACCGTTCGGCTAATGGTTACCCTATGTTGGATTTTGATTCTCAATCGCGTCAATGTACACCAATAGCTGTAAGAGGATCAACTGCAAGTTCACCCGGCACTAAAATGGGAAACAAACACTCCGTCAAGAAATGACAACATCAAAAAATCTGTTTCCAATATTATAATTAGAGGTTTTATTGAGGGATTTGTCTGGATTGATAAGTAGATGACCCTTGGGGCATCTTCTTGCTACATGGATCTCATGGATCAGTTTTTCCACCCACCAAAATACTTGCCCATCTATACATTCCGACGAATGACCGCCAGTATATATGAGAGCATTGACACTATTCAACGCACATGTCCAACTGCCGCCAAGAGCAGGCAAGAACTGACTCTCCGATCCCAAACATGAATGTTAATATATCATAGCAGCGGCAAATAATTCACGATTTGTTGTCGCTTGGTTTCTAAAACGCTTCATCGATTCCTTTACTTCCCCCTTCGGATGACCAATCGCCTCTGTTATCTATTATAGGCATGCCAGGCTACATACACAATTCTGCTATATACTAGTACCCCCTATATACTGGTATAATAGATAACTTGGCAGATACTTGGCAGCTAGGATACAGTCGCTTTCTCCCCGACGCAGTATGACTTCCCTATGTCTCTTCTACAAATACTTTCATGGCTTCTGCTCCAATGAACTTAGCTTACTGGTACCTCCTATATACGAATTTCCTCGAGCCATAAGATTAGCAACTAGGTCCCACCTTTTTACTGTGAAACCAATAAATTGTAAACGCAAATTCTATTCCACCAGTTTCTTTTCTCGCACTTCCCGCCTGTGGAATTCTCTTCCGCATACTTGCTTTCCTGACAGTTACAATCTCCAAGAATTTAAATGTAAAGTCAATAGTCATCTCCTGTCGCACTAACCTTCAACCTCCCTCTCATGCTTTTCTACATCCACCCCACTCTCATCAGTATTATCTTCTCTCTCCTACTCTCTTCCTGACACCCCCTGCAACCTCCCACTCCTCATAACATTCCTCCTCGTCCACCCCACTCTCATCAATAATCTCTTCCCTCTCCTAGTCTCTTCCTGACACCCACTTCAACCCCTCTCTCTCCATAACACTCCTCCTATGTAACCCCCTGCACAACAGTGGCAGTAAAATGCCTTGCTTGGGGCGACACGATTAAAAAATAAATAACCTCGTCAAAACAAAACCATACTTAAACGTGAAAACAAACAAAACTAAAAATACTCGAAGTCATATACATAAAATAGTTGAAACCTAACCTGAACAAAATTAACTACGAAATCTCCACAAACATTCTTAATTGCCTATAATATATAACAGAAGCGATTGGTTATCCCAATGGGATTCCATTCTTTATACTTCTAGTCTCCACTCTCGCGTGGTCATGTATGACGTCACAAGCTGTAGTGCGATTTTCGCTTCCAGAACGTACATACGTGTTCGACGTTGCTTTAAAAATCTTCTATGCAAGCAAAATAGACGACTACTACTATTGTTCGTTCGCGAATTATTTAATAACACACAATAATTGTGATCTTTGATAATGGCTGATGTAAGCCGAAAGCTCAGAAAGGATCAATAAAAAAAACATGTATCAATATTGTGATTTTCTTTCTTCTTTCAACGATAATGCTATTAAGCTTATCAGACAATATGAAAAGAATTTAAATAATCATATTATTTAATGAAACATACATCAATATATAAATATATATATATATATATATATATATATTTCTAAGCATATAGTGTTAAATATAAGAGACAATGAATGTCTATTATGTTTAATCATGAGCCGTTCTAAACATCGTATTTTGGATTTAATTTCAGGTGAAAATAAAGACAAAACTGTCCAACATTTGTATATTTTTTATTATGCTCGTTCTAAGCTTTCGGCTCACATGAGCCATCTTCAGAGAGGTTGCAGGGATGTTAACATAAAGACATCCACAATCAAAGAAGATATTATCTAGTGTTGACATATGCAACAATAACAGTCACCGAATAGCATACGCAAGTTGTAAATTTGTGATGCGGTTCTATGACGTCACACCACATGATAGCCCGAAATGTTAACAACAGAACCTCTTATCTCAAAGCAATGTAATATGTTGTGCCTAGAGTAAAATGTGATTTTGAGTTCAGGTTGCTTTGATATAATGTAGATGGCCTCCAATATCTGAAGGTTCTTTTTACTGTGTGTATGTATAAGTATTATTGTGTTATCGACTAAAATATTTCTTATATATATATATATATATATATATATATATATATATATATATATATATATATATATATACGCAATGCATTATTGTAGTTCCTGAATTTTCCTGTTGTTTGAAAGATTATATCAGCAACATTTGCAAGTGCGATTACAAGAAGTTATGTCTTGCATCGTACAAACGTCCCTTATGAAACCAGTTGATGCTAGAAGCTGGTAGCGAGAACTGGTGAATATGTCGAATTTTAAATGAAACCTCATGCTAAACGCTATTCTTAATGAATAAATCATAAGTATTTTAGAATGGACTGTTACTTTTCAATTACCCTATATATATATATATATATATATATATATATATATATATATATATATATATATATATATATATATATGTATATCCGAGTGAATAAGAAACGAAGAAAAATTTACAACGTCCAAAACATTAATTTAAAACATATATATATATATATATATATATATATAGAGAGAGAGAGAGAGAGAGAGAGAGCTGGGAATATTTATTATAAATTATATTTTAGAACATGTACAAATGTTTTTCTATGTATCCACTACAAATTGTACATTTTATTTCGACGTTGAAATTACAATGTCTCATCAGGTGGTGTTGAAAGAATGGAAAGCCTCTTTTCTTATATTTGGGAGTTGTGTGTGGGGAGTTGGCGGGAGTTAGCGATAAGAGAATAAGTCTTGTAAATTAACCGTTAGAATTTTGAAGAAAGTGGGGTAAGTAGTTGATTCATTAAAGTATATATATATATATATATATATATATATATATATATACATAGTAAACAGCTATAGGTCAGATTTAAATTAAACCTATAAACAGTTGTATTAGAAAGTGGTCTCTATATAATTGAAAGAAAATGAAGATTTAATATGTCGAGTATATATATATATATATATATATATATATATATATGTGGGGGGTGTACTCTAACCCGTTTCCACATGAACAATATTCAAAAGTTATATTTTACAGTTTAATTGCATTGAACAGTTTTTATTACAACTGTGTACTGGTCTAAATTTATATATGAGTTAATTAGTTTTTAGTCGTAACTAAATTAGACCAATACAAAGTTGTATGAAAAAGTGTTATACTATTATATTGAATAGTGTTATACTATTATATTGAAAAATATAAGTTTTGAATATATTTCATTTGGAGACGAGTTAATATATATATATATATATATATAAAGAAGACAGACACATTATTCCATGGTTAAGCGGAAGTATAAGCCTAACCATAGAATAACGTATCTATCTTCACTTTTACATATATTTGCTTGATATATATTTATATACATATATATCCTATCCCTTTATGTACAGAACACTCCTTTGGACTCTTCTATATTTACACCGCACGTATGTATATATATATATATATATATATATTTCAAAATTCTAACGGTCAACACAGAAGACATATTCCCTTTATTATCAATTACCCCAACCAACCTCACACTAACAATGAACCGAATATCGATAATGAGGATTTCCATTCTTGTTCATTCCTACTGAAGAGACGTTGGAGACCCAATGTCGAAACAACTATATGATTGTAGAAGACACATATAAAAAACATAATGTATATGTTCTAAAATATAATTTATAATAAATAAATATATATATATATATATATATATATATATATATATATATATATTATAGACTTATTTTCTAATCCGGTTGAAAAAAATATTTTAGGAAATATGTATGTGTGCGTCTGAAAAATATTTATATATAGAATAAACACAGAAAACATTATCTTGGTATTATATTTTAAAAGAAGTCTACATTGGCGTGACGAAACGTGATTTATGGTTTGAATTTGAACCATTGATTTTTTTACTTAGTCGACATTGTTTTATAAAACACAGCAAGGCGTGCCAAAGACAAAAAGAAGTTCTACCAAAATTTATTATCAGCCGATAAGATCACAACACTTTTGATAGCACTGTGTTGATAGCAGATTTATAAAGAACAAAGAAAGATCTCGGAGACATAGAGGCTAAGATTTTTGTTTTTTTTACGTCATATCAACCTCAGGGAGTTATTTAATGCTGTCAAGATTTTTGCAATAGAATATATATTTTTTGATCAGCTTTCTTTGGCGTTTTTTTGTAAAGTGATTTTTGTTTAGTTTCAGTTATATTGCTGGTATGTATTTTTTTTCCAAAAACCTGGTAATATATTTTTTTCTTCAAAAATGTATTGCTGGTTATATTTTTTCCTTCAAAAAAGTTATGGCTGGTATTATTTTCCTTTCCTCCAAAAAATTATTGCTGGTAAAATTCTCTTTCCCGCAAAAATGTATTGCTTGTAATATTTTATTTTTTCAAAAATGTCTTGGAATTTTTACTACAAAAGTCTATTTCATAGTGTTTTGAATTAGAGGGATAAATATTTGCCCATAGTTGAGAACCTAACATGTGCTACCACCCCCGGTCATGAGGGACCTGTGAACAACAGCAATTAAGAAGTGGTTCCATGCTCCTCACAACCTCCCAATCAGAGACCTTGCTGCCGGTTGCAGTTTATTGTCATACCCTGGAACAATGGAGGCTAAGAAAGGAATGAAAGAAAAATAATTGCTAACTGTAACATAAGAAAGGAGACCAACAACTAGAAAACTAACTATTAACTTAGTACTGTAACAGTAAATTAGTTAAATGCCATACGTGATACACGCTTGGATGATGATGTTTCTTTCCATCCATGACTGACCAGAAAGAAAATTTTCACTCAGAAGATAGCCATTACTTTCTGCAGTAGACTGGTTGCCAAACAAGACTATATAACCCGACCTGCTATTCAACCCATACCTAGAGGGAGAAGAGATGGCTGCATACCTTTTCAAAAAGATATTTGTGCTTAAGGGAATGCAACGACTTCAACTGAAATTCGAACTCAAGTCTCCAATTTCTCATTCCGAGCCGATAAACATTACATCACAAAGCACATTCATGCGTACTGTAACAGGCTACGGAAAAAGCGTTGCGAACATCCGATATCAAATAGTAATAAGGA
>JBBBDQ010000118.1:7147500-7177500 GCA_037127315.1 Ascarosepion bandense | reverse complement strand
TCGTCTGCAGTATGACTTCATCCCAAGATCTTTCCGTACTGTATTAGAAATGGTCATTTTGGTCACATTCCGCTTTTTCGCCAGGTCAACCATTGACTGTGATGGATTTGCTGTAATGGATCGTTTCAAGCCACTGAGAAACCTTCTGGTGTGGATTTTATCACTTCTCGGAATGTGAGCCTTCCTTTGCATGTCTTTACCTTCCCTTAAGTTTGTTACAATACGATAAACAGTCCAAGGAGCATAGCCAGTGTCTCTGATAATGTCAGACGTCTTATGCCCGGCGCGGAACAATTCAGCAATAACCATTCTATGGTTAAATTCTACACTGGCACTCATTTTGTTAGTATTTTTAGGTAGCTAATCTGGACTTCAGACTCTAAAGAGTACAGCAACTAACATT
Organism: Ascarosepion bandense; assembly: GCA_037127315.1. Lineage (NCBI taxonomy): Eukaryota > Metazoa > Mollusca > Cephalopoda > Sepiida > Sepiidae > Ascarosepion > Ascarosepion bandense. The sequence goes on along the minus strand of JBBBDQ010000118.1, from coordinate 7,177,097 downwards.
TCAGATCGATAATGCCGCTTTAAAAAACCTAAATTGCGGATTGAAATTACTGCCAATTTATCGTTTACACCCTGTATATCCAAACAGAAAGTGGCATGTCTGTAAAATCCAAAATCTTATTAATACTGAAACTGTTCGGGCCAGAGGGTTCGATGTAAATAGTATTATCTATTTACAGAGCCAAATATGTATGTTTTCAATTAAAATCATATGTGTCGTATGATCATTTCGGCAAAGAAAATTCGCTTCGTCAGTGACCAATTGCTTATTATTGTGGAAAATTTGAAAAGAAATTCATACACCGGAAGTTCATTGAAAATTAAAAGAAATAAGAAAGAACAGTGAGAGAGGGAGTCAAAAAAGAGAAAGTAGATTATGCAAGAAAATAGGTGTCTAGACTTTGTTACAGAGAGTAAGGAAGAGAGAGTTAAAACAGAGAGCTGGCGAATTGGATTCAAACTCGATGTTTGAAAAGGACATTTAAAGATTACATAGGAACAGAAGTGGGGAAGGGGAAGAGGAAAAGAAAAAAACAGGGAAAACATGTAAAAAGATATAGGGAGGAGCGGGTAGAAACAAAGAAGTGAAAAAGAGAGATCGAGAGAAAAAGAACAGGCCTGACAATAAATAATAAATCATGAACTATGAAGTGAAGGCTTAAGGTTTTAGTAAAAGGGACTTTAAGAAATGGGCCTTTGAGAATCAGGAGTTATTAAGTAGCAAAAAAAAAAACTTAAATAAATTAAAAATTTTGGCAGTTGAAATAATTCGGGGATTATAACAATAAATCTGGAGTTTATGAATAGTTGTTACCTAAATGATAGGATCAGAAAAAGTAAGGACAAAAAATGATAGGATCAGAAAAAGTAAGGACAAAAAAATGATAGGATCAGAAAAAGTAAGGACAAAAAAATGATAGGATCAGAAAAAGTAAGGACAAAAAAATGATAGGATCAGAAAAAGTAAGGACAAAAAAATGATAAGATCAGAAAAAGTAAGGACAAAAAATGATAGGATCAGAAAAAGTAAGGACAAAAAAATGATAGGATCAGAAAAAGTAAGGACAAAAAAATGATAGGATCAGAAAAAGTAAGGACAAAAAAATGATAGGATCAGAAAAAAGTAAGGACAAAAAAATGATAAGATCAGAAAAAGTAAGGACAAAAAAATGATAGGATCAGAAAAAGTAAGGACAAAAAAATGATAGGATCAGAAAAAGTAAGGACAAAAAGAGTTTGATCTATATTGTTGTTTTAATTAATACTATGATGATTAAGAAGAAGTCTACGGCTACATCGTGTTGAATACACCGGTTCCCGTCCGATCACCGAAGCTAAGTAACATCGAACCTGGTCAGTACTTAAATAGGTGACCATTTAGGAATACCAGGTACTGTAAACGTAAGGACCAAGAAAGTTCCACCGGTTCTCCAGGTTTGGGGGTTAGGTGCAGAGCTAACAACCTTGCCCCATAAAAAACAGTTTGTTACAGAAACAGCAACAAAATGTTACTGCCCTATGCACCATCTGAGTGTGATGGATAAATGATGATGATTAAGAAGAGGGAAAGAAAGCTTCCTTCAGACTGAGAAAGATTTTGGATTATTTTATGGGCTTTTTTTTTTATTGAAATTTAAAAATTTAGATTAGTAACGGCATTTGTTTATGAATTTCTTACGTAAAAGTAAAAGCAGATTTATTTATAATCGTATCGCCCCAAGCAAGGCATTTTACTGCCACTGGTCTGCATGGGGTTACATAGAAGGAAAGTTATGAGAAAGAGTGACAGGTTATAGTGGGTGTCAGGAAGTGGCTAAGAGAAGGATGAGAATACTGACGAGAGTGGAGGGGACGGAGAAAAAAGTATGAGAGAGAGGATGCCGGTTAGTGAGATAGGAGATGACTATTGACTTTACATTTAAATTCTCAGAAATTGTAGCTGTCGGGGAAGCAAGTAAACGGAAGAGAATTCCACAGTCGGGAAGTTCGAGAAAAGAAACTGATGGAGTTGAATTTGCGTTTACATTTTATTGGTTTCACAGTAAAAGGGTGAGGGCTTAGTTGCTAAGCTTGTTGCTCGAGTAAATTCATATAGAGGGGGTACCAGTGAACTAAGCTTTGTGTTCATATCAGTATCGATTTATGTTTTTCCATACGCTTTGTTACTGAATCTTTTTACTTATAAATATGGCATAACTTTAAAGTATACTTTATCATATTCATATATATATATATATATATATATGTATGTATATATATGTGTGTTTGTGTGTTTGTGTGTGTGTGTGTATTAGAAAAGTTTTTAGATATACTACAATTTCATGGGTAATACATATTTCACGGCTGACCTTACTGCTCGTCAGACACAAATGATGTGACAGTTAGTCTTCAAAATATTCCAGAAAATAATTACACAGAGACGCTCATGTGTCCATATTGAGAATAAATATTTGTAACGGTAATCTACAAAAAACAATTCCTCGCTCATTAAAAAAAAAAAGAAAAGAAAAAATAGACAATTGATAAATGGAAAGAAGAGAAAGAAAAAGAAAAGAAAGGGAAGGAGAACGAACAATTTAGACAGAAAGGAAGTTAACGTTAACGTTTTTGATCGACATCAGCGTCTATTAGCGTCTGCTTTCTTAGAAAACAATAATAGGAAATTTAACATTAAAACATGGTTTTAAAAATAATGGGATATATTTATGGCAAAAAAATTAAATTATAAACCATAATTTATAATAAAAATTAAAATATAGCCACTAGTAGTATTATACTATAAAGAAAGTTAAAATAATTAGAACTTATCAAAGAAAATTATGAATAAAATATAGAAAATGATAAACGGAAAGAAGAGAAAGAAAAAGAAAAGGAAGGACAACGAACAATATAGATAGACAGAGATTTAAAGTTAACGTTTTAGATCGAAACCAGCGTCTATTACAATTTATCTGCTTTTTTTAGAAAAACATCACATGGAAATTTAACATTAAATTTAGTTATAACTACAATGGGATATATTTACGGTAAAAATAAATTGTAAATCATACTTTATAATACAAATTAAAATATATCCACTGGTAGTAATATATTATAAATATAGTTAAAATAATTACCACTTATATAAGAAGATAAATAAAATATTGAAATACAATCTTTAAAAATATCTTAAATAATAGTAATAAATAATACCAAAAATAATAAAATAATAATAATAAATTTATCAAAAAATTTTAACACTAATAATAATAATAAATATATATATATATATATATATATATATATATATATATATATATATATATATATATATATATGCATGTAGTGAGGGTATAGAAGAATCCAAAGAAGTATCCTGTACATATAGCGGTAGGATAACTCTCTAAGAGAGTTCTAAACATATATGCATATAAATACATATAGAGCAAATATAAGAAAAATGAAGACAGACACGTTATTTCATGGCCTATTTCAGGCGAACCATCGTCAGCTTCAGTCTTTATTTAACGAAGGATTTTACGTATTCTTCAGCTATCAGGTCTCTTTCGACCCATGACTGAGTAGGCAAAAGATTTTCTCGCAGGAAGTTGCCATTTGCAGAACCTAATTTGTTCTTTCATTCAACCCATAGCTGAAGAGAGTAGTGATAAACTCATACTTTTCCCGAGGATATTTGATCGTAAGTGAATCCAACAAATGCAAGCCATATACTTGATTAGCTTGAATAGTGGCTATAAAAACTACAGGTTGGCTCTGTGGGCGTTGAAAACCTATAAATGGGCCTGAGCAGCGAGAATTGTTTGTAAACGAGTAGCCATGTTGAAAATAGTAAATCACACTGAGTGAAAAAATTCTGATAACAATTTGCTATATTCTTTTGCATTCTACATTCAAGCTATGCCTGTTTACCGATTGCAAATTTCCCTATAACACTTATTCTACGATAAAAGATGGCCTGAAATCACACTGATAATATTAAGCGATGAAATTAGGTTATAAGAGAAGCTGTTACTGCTTACATCTGACAGATGATTAGTCAAGACACTGATCAAATTTACTAGAGTAAATTAGACCACGCCTATATGGAAAACGTCGCAAAATATAAAAGTGATTTTCCCTTAATAATTAGATCTGGCGCTCGTGACAAACCATTACTGTTATTTATTTAATATTATCAAATAACAAAAAATATACATTGAAATATTATATATATATATATATGTATATAGTTAGTTAGTTAGTTTTTGATCATAATTAAATTAAACCAATACATAGTTGGATTAAAAATTGTTCATCAAAATTATATTGTAGAAGTTTTCAGTTTAAGTTTCGTTTAACGGCATATCAACCTCTGTGGGTTATTTAATGCCAAAAAAGTGTGGTTTTAAGGTATTTTTTAATGTTCAGTTATAGTGGGAAGGCTGTTGTTGGTTGGTTGTTTTGTTTTTGTGGCATATCAACACCTCGGCGGGTCATTTATTGCCAACTAAATATTTATTTATTTGTTGCTGGTAATACCTTTTTCTTTCAACAATTTATTGTTCTTTTTATATAAGTTTTGTGTCTAATAATACTTTTTTTTTTCAAGTATCAAGATTCATTGGGATTTTGGTTTAAAGGGCAGGGTACCCAAGTTCTATCCTGATATTGAACCCAAAACTAGAGGGATGGGACAGATTAATACCTTTCTCAAGGGTACCAGTGCTTAAGTGAATGCAGAGTATTCAACTGAAATTCGAACTCGGCTCACCGATTTCTCTTTCCGAGCCGATATCCACTGCACATCCGTCACTATACGCTTGCAGCACATGGTATTCCCAAGCAGTCACCCATTTAAGTAGTGACCAGTCTCGATGTTGCTTAACTTTGTTGATCGAGCGAGAACCGATGTATTCAACGTGAAATGGCCGTAAGCCAATGCGAAGGTTGATTTCGTCAGATTTTGATGAAACACATTTTTTATTTTTATTTTAGAAAATCGATGATGTCTCCTAGATTTGTATTCAAAAATGTATTGCTGGCAATAATTCTTTTCATTCAAAACTGTATTATGGCAGTATTTTTTTTATTTCAAAAATGTGTTACGGTAATAATATTTCTTTTCAAAAATGTATTTCGTATTTTTTTTATAAAAGTCTATTTTTATGTATATATTTCAATAAAAGTATGTTTTTATACTTTCATAACGTTTTGACCCCAGTTTAGGGGTTAACTATTTGCCCATAGTTGGGACCCTAACAGGTGCTACCATTCCGGATCAGTTTAACCTGAGAACAGCAGCATTTAAGAAGTGGTTCCATGCTCCTCAAAACCTTCTACACAGAGGCCTTGTTACCAGATACAGTTTACCGTGTAGAAGTTTTGAATATTTTGCATTTGGAAATTTCAAGTTTTACTTATTGCTAAATGAAAATTATATATATATATATATATATATATATATATACTCCTGGTCAAAATCTAAACCCAGGTAAAAGAGGGTTAAAAAACATAAAATACTGTTACTTTCATCGAAATATATTTTTCGAAACTTTTAATCAGAAACTGTAGTTTATCAACAAAACAATTATAAAGTTTAATCTTTTAATTGATCAGTTAAAACCAACATTGAAAGAGTTTTTTGGGGTTGGTGATAAAGATAAGACCATATTTGAAAAATTACTGCCAAAAAGTTTTAAAACTGTTCAGCGTCAGGCAGGAAGACATCTTTTTAACTCATTTCCAGCATTAAATTTAAAATTTAAAATGGATTAGGTTATGGTTGTTTTTTTTTTGTTTTTTGTTTTTGCTAAATATTTCACGCAGGAAATCAACTGTCTGTAATTCGTGTGGCATTAATGTAACTTTTCCTCTAAAATTAAATGTCTATATTTTTAAATATTCTTCAAAAATTTCTGAACTGCGAGCTTAATAGTTTTTATATTTCTAATTTCAGTAAAGCAAAATAAATAATTTTTATTTTTATGTTAAATTCATTTAGTCAACAAAAATGTAAAAATTTACCCCGTAATTTTGAAACAAAAACAAACGCAATTGAGGCCACTTTAAAATTTCCACCTACTCCTCTCATTGGCATCTTCGCTTACTACGAAAATGTTCTGAGTTGCACGGTCTATGATGCTAGTATATATATATTTCAAACACGTTGGATTAAACGATAGAGATAACTTAGTCTTGCAGATTTTGTTTTGTATTTTCTCATATTTTCTAATGAGGCTTTTTATTTTCGAATTATATTTATGCAAATATTGTCCGTAGGTTAACTTTCGAACGTCATCGTTCATCATCAGAGTCAAATTTACAGTTTTAAACATCAACAATTGTCTTGTAGCAGAAATGTTCATTTAGTACTTCAAAATGTCGTAACACGTTTTACATAATATAGTCTCAATTTTCAGATACAGTCAATCTATTAAGGAACAAAATTAATTAAAAAAAAAAGAAAAAACTAGATTTCCTCTCATGAAGGAATTTATCAAGGCAACGGGATTAATTTCGTTACATGCGTTTTATACAAAAGTGAGGATGTCATTGTTTTACCAAGGCATTTTAGCTCATAATAAACACAAAGTGTCATAATTCAAAGTATAGTAAAAAGTCCGGTCAGATTGTTTCGATATACCGCCATTAGAAATGTCTTTTAGTTTTTGTTTCTTTTTCTTTGTGTATATTTTAAAATGACTTGCTAAAATTAAATAACCTGCCGCAGCAAAATATTTTATTAAAGTAAAGATGACAATAAGCTGTGTCATAAACAATAATAGTATGAAAATATGAAATATTATGGAAATCAATTTAAATGTCGTCACCGAGATTAGATTGTATCAAAAACTAATTTAAAAAAATGTCATTTATTGACAAGTAAATTGCGGTTGGAACGTAACTCATAAAATATCACTCAGTGCCAGGAAAATATCTAGTGTATTATATATATATATATATATATATATAAAGAGAGAGAGAGATACGAAAAAACCGTGAGAGAGAGAGAGATATGAACATTTAAAGAGAGAAATAGAGAGAAAGATGCAAACAGAGAGAGAGAGAGAGAGATATGCGAACACAGACGAAGATACGAACAGACGGACAGAGGTAGATACAAATAGAGATGTATGTATGATTGTATGTATGTATGCATATGAACATATATATATATGCATATGGACACACACACACACACTGACACACACACACACACACACACACACACACACATATATATATATATATATATATATATATATATATGTATATTGATTGTTATATACTTAGCTTTTTCAAACAATAGGGTTAGACCAGTGCACATTTGTATTAGAAAGTATTCAATACAATTACATTGTAGAAGTTTTCCTATGTAAATGAGTTGTTACTCGACCTAAGTTTCTAGCATGAGTGGTGTTTCCAGGCATTTTACCGTATATTTCTTTTTCATTTTTTTATTTTTTAAGAACGTTTAAGTAACGATACTATTTTATAGTCGAACGCTCAGGTAACAGGAATTTTTTGGACGGGCAATTTCTAAAACTAAAACGAATTATGGCGTTTTCATCCATGGTTGTACGAACCTAAGTGGTATTTTCTAGTCTGGTTACACTTAGTCGTTATTTCCGTTCTTTAGTCGTTATTTCCGTTATTTAATCAAACAGTTTATTAACGAATTATGGCGTTTTCATCAATGGTTGTATGAAACAAAGAGATATTTTTAGTCTGGTTACACTTAGACTTTGTTTCCGTTCTTTAAACAAACAGTTCATTAAAGAATTATGGCGTTTTTATCCATGGTTGTATGAACGTAAGAGGTATTTTTTAGTCTGGTTAAACGTAGTCATTATTTCCGTTCTTTAAGCAAACAGTTCATTAAAGAATTATGGCGTTGTAATCCATGGTTGCATGAACCTCAGAGGTATTTATTAGTCTGGTTAAACTTAGTCGTTATTTCCGTTTTGAAACAAACAGTTCGTTAACGAATTATGGCGTTTTCATCCATGGTTGTATGAACTTCAGAGGTATTTTTAGTCTGGTTACAATTAGTCGTTATTTCCGTTCTTTAGTCAAACAGTTCATTAAAGAATGACGGGGTTTTCATCCATGGTTGTATGAACATAAGAGGTATTTTTTAATCTGGTTACATTTAGTCGTTATTTCCGTTCTTTAATCAAACAGTTCATTAACGAATTATGGCAATTTCATCCATGGTTGCATGAACCTAAGAGGTATTTTATAGTCTGGTTACACTTACTCATTATTTACGTTCTTTAATCAAACACTTCATGAAAGAATTATGGCGTTTTCATACATGGATGTATGAACCTAAGAGGTATTTTTAGTCTGGTTACACTTAGTCTTTATTTTCGTTCTTTAATTCAACGATTCATTAACGAATTATGGCGTTTTCATCCATGGTTGTATGAAACTAAGCGGTATTTTTTAGTCTGGTTAAACTTAGTCGTTATTTCCGTTCATTTATGACACGGTCCATGAACGAATTATGGCGTTTTCAACCATGGTTGTACAAATGTAAGAGGATTTTCTAGTCTGGTTAAACTTAGTCATTATTTTCGTTCTTTAATCAAACAATTCATTAAATAATTATGCCGTTTTCATCCATGGATGTATGAACATAAGAGGTACTTTTTAGTCTGGTTACACTTAGTAATTATTTCCGTTCTTTAATCAAGCAGTTCAGTAACGAATTATAGCGTTTTCATCCATAATTCTATGAACCTAAGAGGTATTTTTACTCTGGTTACACTTAACCTTATTTCCGTTCTTTAATTAAACATTTCATTAAAGAGTTATGGCGTTTTCATCCATGGTTGTATGAACCTAAGATTTATATTTTAGTCTGGTTAAACTTAGTCGTTATTTCCGTTCTTTGATTTAACAATTCAATAACGAATTATGGCGTTTTCATCCATTGTTGTATGAACCTAAGAGGTATTTTATAGTCTGGTTACACTTACTCATTTGTAGGTTCTTTAATCAAACACTTCATTAAAGAATTATGGCGTTTTCATCCATGGATGCATGAACCTAAGAGATATTTTTAGTTTGGTTACACTTAGTCTTTATTTCCGTTCTTTAATTAAACAATTCATTTACGAATTATGGCGTTTTCATCCATGGTTGTATGAAACTAAGTGGTATTTTTTAGTCTGGTTAAACTTAGTCGTTATTTCCGTTTTTTAACCAAACAGTTCATTAACGAATTATGGCGTTTTCATCCATGGCTGTATGAACATAAGAGGTAATTTTTAAACCGCTTACACGTAGTCGTTATTTCCGTTCTTTAATCAAGCAGTTCATTAAAGAATTATGGCGTTTTTCATCCATGGTTTTAAGAAACTAAGAGGTATTTTTAGTGTGGTTACACTTAGTCATTATTTCCGTTCTTTAACCAAACAGTTCATTAAAGAATTATGGCGTTTTCATCCATGGTTGTATGAACATAAGAGGTATTTTATACTCTGGTTAAACTTAGACGTTATTTCCGTTCTTTAATCAAACAGTTCATTAACGAATTATGGCGTTTTCAACCATGGTTGTACGAACGTAAAAGGTATTTTTTAGTCTGGTTAAACTTAGTCATTATTTCAGTTTCATCATCAAACAGTTCGTTAAGGAATTATGGCATTTTCATGCAAGGTTGGAGGAACCTAAGCGGTATTTTTTAGTCAGGTTAAACTTGATCGTTTTTTCCGTTTTTTAATCAAGCAGTTCATTAAGGAATTACGGATTTTTTATCCATGGTTGTATGAACATAAGAGGTACATTTTAGTCTGATTACACTTAGTCGTTATTTCCATTCTTTAATCTAACAGTTCATTAACGAATTATGACGTTTTCCTCCATGGTTGTATGAAACTAAGAGGAATTTTTTGGTCTGGATAAACTTAGTCATTTTTTCTGTTCTATAATCAAACTGTTCATCAACGAATTATGGCGTTTTCGTACATTGTTGTATGAACTTAAGAGGTATTTTTTAGTCTGGTTACACTTAGTCGTTATTTCCGTTATTTAATTAAACTACTCATGAAGGCATTATGTAGTTTTCATCCATGGTTGTATGATCCGAAAAGGTACTTTTTAGTCTGGTTACACTTAGACGTTATTTCCGTTATTTATTCAAAAAATTCATTAAAGAATTTTGCGTTTTCATCCATGGTTGTATGGACCTAAGATGTATTTTTTAGTTTGGTTACACTTAGTCGTTATTTCCGCTCTTTAATTAAATTATTCATTAACAAATTATGCCGATTTCATCCATAGTTGTATGATCGTAAGAGGTAATTTTTAGACTGGTTACACTTAGTCGTTATTTCCGCTCATTAAACTAACAGTTCATTAACGAATTATGACATTTTCATACATGGTTGTATGATCCTAAGAGGTATTTTTTCGTCTGGATACACTTAACCACTCTTTCCGTTCTTTAATCAAACTGTTCATTAACGAATTATGGCGTTTTCATCCCTGGTTGTATGAACCTAATATCTATTATTTAGTCTGGTTACACTTAGTCGTTATTTCCGTTCTTTAATCAAACAGTTCATTTAAAAAATTATGGCATTTTCATCCATGGTTACATGAAGCTAAGTGGTATTTTTAGTCTGGTTACACTTTGTCATTATTTCCATTCTTTAATCAAATAGTTCATTAACGTATTATGGCGTTTTCAACCATGGTTGTACGAACCGAAGAGGTATTTTTTCGTCTGGTTACACATAGTCGTTATTTCCGTTTTTAAACAAACAGTTCATAAACGAATTATGGCGTTTTCATCCATGGTTGTATGAACATAAGATGTTATTTTTTGTCTAGGTACACTTAGTCGTTATTTCCGTACTTTAATCAAACAGTTCGTTAACGAATTATGACGTTTTCTTCCATGGTTGTATGAACCTAAGAGGAAATTTTTAGTCTGGTTACACTTAGACGTTATTTCCGTTCTTTAAATGAACATTACATTAAAGAATTATGGCTTTTTCATCGATGGTTGTATGAACATAACAGGTACTTTTTAGTCTAGCTACACTTATTATTTCCGTACTTTAATCAAACAGTTCATTAACGAATTATGGCTTTTCATCCATGTTTGTTTGAACGTAAGAGGTATTTTTTGTCTGGTTACACTTAGTCGTTATTTCCGTTTTTTAAACAAACAGTTCATTAACGAATTATGCCGTTTTCATCCATGGTTGTATGAACCTAAGAGGTATTTTGTAGTCTGGTTACACTCATTCATTATTTCCGTTCTTATATAAAAAAGTTCATTAACGAATTTCGGCGTTTTCATCCATGGTTGTATGAACGTAAGATGTGTTTTTTAGTCTCGTTACACTTAGTTGTTTTTTACGTTTTTTAACAAACTGTTCATTAACTAATGGCGTTTTCATCCATGGTTATATGAACCTAAGAGGTATTTTTTCTTCTTGTTAAACTTTGTCGTTTTCTCTGTTCTTTAATCAAACAGTTCATTCACAAATTATGCCGTTTTCAACCATGGTTGTATGAACCTAGGTGGTATTTTTGAGTCTCGTTACACTTAGTCGTTATTTCCCTTCTTTAAACAAACAGTTCATTAAGGACTTATGGCGTTTTCATCCATGGTTGTATGAACCTAAGATTCCTTTTTTATTCTAGTTACACTTAGTCATTCTTTCTGTTCTTTAATCAAACAGTTCATTAACGAATTATGGCGTTTTCATCCATGGTTGTATGAACCTAAGAGGTATTTTTTATTCTGTCTACACTTAGTCATTATTTCTGTTCTTTAATCAAACAGTTCATTAACGAACAATTGCGTTTTCATCCATGGTTGTATGAACCTAAGAGATACCTTTTAGTCTGGTTACACTTAGTCGTTATTTCCATTCTTTAATCAAACACTTCATTTGTGAATTATGGCGTTTTCATCCACGATTGTATGAAACTAAGAGGTATTTTTTATTCTGGTTACACTTAGTCATTCTTTCCCTTCTTTAATCAAACAGTTCTTTAACGAATTATGGCGTTTTCATCAATGGTTATATGAACGTAAGTGATATTTTTTAGTCCCGTTAGACTTCGTCATTCTTTCCGTTCTTTCTTCAAACAGTTCATTAACGAATTATGGCGTTTTTATCCATGGTTGTCTAAGCGGTATTTTTCAGTATTGTTACACTTAGTCATTCTTTCCGTTCTTTAATCAAACAGTTCATTAACGAATTATGGCGTTTTTATCCATGGTTGTCTGAACGTAAGAGGTATTTTTAATCTCGTTACACTTCGTCATTATTTCCGTTCTTTAAACTCACATTTCATTAACGAATTATGGCGTTTTCATCCATGGTTGTTTGAACCTAAGATGTATTTTTTGGTTTGGTTGCACTTAGTCGTTATTTCCGTTCTTTAATCAAACAGTTCGTTAACGAATTATGGCGTTTTCATCCATGGTTGTTTGAACCTAAAGGTATTTTTTAGTCTTGTTACGCTTGGTCATTCTTTCCGTTCTTTAATCAAACAGATCATTTTTGTTTGGAATAACATAATCTCTTAACTTTTCTTCTTGGTACACTCTACATATTTTGCCACCGTTGCAAGTCTTGCCTGTTATTACAATGCTCCCCGTTATATCTATATTTTTACATATTTTAATTTTAATTTCCACACTTGGCTAGACAATTTTGTATATATAAATTAAATTAACCTAGTGAGCCAAAGCACCTACCAAGTTTTCACCTAAACGGATCTTCAGGGAAGGTTGGCCCTATTCTGCTCTGCTTACGTATTGAGCGCTTTTTGTTATTGATTACTCGTCTCGGATTTTTTCTTTGGGCGACGTACTGGCTCGGTCCTTTCGCTTTGGCTGATGTTCATGTGCTCAGCTCTTTCTTTTTTTACAACCATTTTTTTCCTTCTGCATATATACGCGGAGGGTTTTTCGAAACGAGTAGAGTGATAACTTTGTGTTTATATATATATATATATATATATATATATATATATATATATATATATATATATATATATGAACAGACATATTTATATAATCAGAAATATAATATTTAAATATATGAACAAGCATATATATATATATATATATATATACAACTGACTGATATATATGTTCAGAGTGAGATAGTGAGATATGAACAGAGATAGAGAGAAAGATATGAAGTGAGTGAGAGAGAGATGACCAATTTGATATAAAATGAGATGAACAGAATGAGCTAGAGAGAGATAGATAGAGAGAGATAAGAACAAACTCAGATGTGTATAGAGAGATATGAACAGACTGGGATAGAGAGAGAAATAAAAACACTGAGACATATATATATATATATATATATATATATATATATATATATATAAGAACATACTGGGATGGAAAGAGAGAGAAAATGAACACATTTGGATAAGTGTCACTTATATCTTTCTGATTCTAAATATATAACTTGACCTCAGTATGTTCCATGAGTCAGATTCTCAGTATGCTCCATGAATGTCAGATTCTCCAGGGTCTATGTCTCAGATTCTCTAATGCGTCTATCTCTATTTTTCTATGTGCCATGTCCCTTCAAGGCGTAGGCGATCATGGCTTTCCACGTCTCTCTAGCCCTGGTAGCTCTTAGCATTCTTTTTCCTGTTACCCCACCAAACTCCGCGCTGCCATTCACTTGCTCAGGCCCTTCAAGTATGTTATCCGCTACTTTCCTTTGTGTTTCTTTCCCTCTATTTGACCTGTGAGTATCAGATTTTCTAAACCTTCCTTCCTCATCACATGTCCCAGGAACTTCAGCTGTTTCTTCCTGATGCTCAGTATTAATTTCCTTTTTGTTTTCATCATTTCCAAAACCTCACCATTGCTCACGTGCTCGATCCATGATATTCGCAACATCTTTCTGTAGAACCACATTTTGTTTGCTTCAAGTTTTTCCTTCATCTTAGATGATATTGTCCAGCATTCATTGCCATATTGAAGAACAGACATCACATAGCAAACTAATACCCTCATCTTTGTTTCTAGCGAAATTTTCCTGTCTCTTTATACTTTGCTCAGCTTCTTGAATGCGTCCTTAACCATTCCAATTCGCCTTCAGATCTCAGTGTCAAGAACAGAAAGAATGACTAAGTGTAACTAGAATAAAAAAGGAATCTCAGGTTCATACAACCATGGATGAAGACGCCATAAGTACTTAATGAACTGTTTGTTTAAAGAAGGGAAATAACGACTAAGTGTAACGAGACTAAAAAATACCTCCTAGGTTCATACAACCATGGTTGAAAACGGCATAATTTGTGAATGAACTGTTTGATTAAAGAACGGAGAAAACGACAAAGTTTAACCATAAGAAAAAATACCTCTTAGGTTCATATAACCATGGATTTTATTATATCCCACCTGTAATTAGCATTTTGGGCTCCAACTTTTGCTGATACATTCGGTTTTCCTGTAATTTATTTGTAGTCCTTTCTTTCGACTTTCTTCATCTATCTTTTTAGGTCTTCTAGTTTTCTTTCTATCTTCATTACGATCCAAAAAGTGTCACCTGTCTCTTTTTAATATGACTATATTCCATGGCCTCATTAAGCCACTTGTGTCATATCCTTAAAGCCTATGCCTTGATTATTTTTCCCTTGAGTTTCAATTGTATCTTTTTTATTCTAATCATTTCTCTTGACCTCAGTATGTCCTGTGAGTGTCATGTTCTTTAAGCACTCTAACTTACTTATGTATCACAAAAGTGTCAACTCTCTTTTCTTTGATCTCATTATACTGATTATAAGTTTCTTCAAATACTTTCACGGCTTCTGCTTTGATGAACTTAGCTCACTGATGCCCCTATGTATGAACTTCCTCAAGCCACACGATTAGCAAACACGTCCCAACTTTTTACTGTGAAGCCAATAAAATGTAAACGCAAATTCTACTCCAAGAGCTTCTTTTCTCGCACTTCCCGCCTGTGGAATTCCCTTCCATTTACTTGCTTCACCAACAGCGACAATCTCCAAGAATTTAAATGTAAATTCAATAGTCATCTCCTATCTCACTAACCTTCATCATTTCTCTCATGTTCCTTTCTCCGTCCACTCCACTCTCATCAGTATTCTCATCCCTCTCTTACCCACTAACACCTCCTATAACCTGACACTCATTCTCATAACTTTCCTCCTATGTCAGCCCCTGCAAAACAGTTGCAGTAAAATGTATTGCTTGGAGCGATACGATTATAAAAAAAATATAAGAAATTGTTCGACGACACTAAAAAATACCATAATGGTAAAATGAAGAAGGCTAACCGATACAGACGAAACATTTTAAAAGCGTAGTTATTCTCTGGAAATGTCTTAAAAGACAATGAGGGGTGAGTTGTGGATATGTATTTCTTTTTCTTCTCCTATGTGTCGTTATCCTTTCAAGTCGTAGGCAATCATGACTTTCCACGTCTCTTTATCCCTAGTATCTCTTAACGCACGTACTCCTGTTACTCCTCCCAAATACCGCTCTACCATACATTTGCTCTAGCCCATCACTTACGTTAGATGTTTCTTTTCCCTCTCTTACGCTCTATCTGACCTATGAGTATCAGATACTCTAAGCACTTATTTCTCATTAAATGCCACAGGAACTTCAGCTGTCTTTTCTTAGTGTTAAGTATTAGTTTCCTTTGCTTTTCTATTCTTTCCAGAACCTCGTATTTGCTCACATGTTAAGTCGATGGTATCCTCAGCATCCGTCTGAATAACCACATTTCGGTTGCTTCAAATCTTTCCCTCATCTTTGAAAAGATTTTCAAGCATTCCCTGCCATACAGAAAAACGACATTGCATAACAATACAATACCCTCTTCTTTGTTTCCAGAGAATTTCTCCTGTTTCTCGATACCCTACTCAGCTTCTAGAATGCATCCTTTGCCATGGCATTTCGCACTCAGTGTTCTCTGTGAAAACACTTCTCAGGTATTTAAATTTCTGTACCTGCTTAATTTTTGCGCTGTTTGAAACCTTCAGCGTATGTTTCCATAAAAACTCTTAACTGATATCGCATTTCGAAAAAAAAAATTAAACAGAGACCACCTCATCAAGTCTGACATTTGGAAATTTGCAGTGAGTATCGTTTTGGCAAATGTAATGAACGGATTTAATTCTTCTGCATAAATGTATCTATTTCTTTAAAACAGGAGAAAATGTGATATTTGCGTAAAATAAATCTACGTTTGGTCACCAAAAACATCTATTTTAAAAAAAACTGCATTTAGCTATTGATAGAATAGATATAAAGGAGAGAAAAAGAAAACGATTCGATATGTAACATTTTGTAATGGAGAAACTCTCCGAATGAGAAATCAGAGAATTGCAGGAAGCAGGCAGACGGAAAAACACAGCGAGAATTGCATGAAGCAGCCAGACGGCCAGAAGAAAACAGAGAGATTGGCAGGCAGGCAGGCGGAAGAAGAGAGAGAATGGCAGGTAGACGGAAAACGACAGAAAGAACGGCAGTCAGGCAGCCGGAAGACGACAGAGATCGGCAGGCAAGCAGACGAAAAGAGACAGAGATTACGGCAGACACGCAGACGGAAAATAACAGAGAGAATGACAGACGAAAGGAGACAGAGATAATTACAGACGAAAGGAGACAGATAGACAGAGGGACGAAAGGAGTCAGATAGGCAGAGGGACGAAAGGAGACAGATAGGCAGAGGGACGAAAGGAGACAGATGGGCAGAGAGACGAAAGGAGACAGATGGGCAGGAGGACGAAAGAAGACTGAGAGGCAGGTAGAGGAAAGGAGACAGAGAGGCAAGTAGACGAAAGGAGTGAGAGAGTCAAGCCGACGGAAGTGAGAGAGAGGCAGGCAGGCTGATGTTAATTGACAGACAAAGAGGTAGACGGAAGGAGACAGACAGAGAGGCAGAGAAAGAGAGAAAAAAGAACAAAGATATAAAAACATTGACAAAGATTTGAAGATTTCATTATCGAAAACCAGAATTTAGAGATAAAAATTATCAGAACATATTTTTTAATTTCTTTTAAGAGGAAACTTATTCCATTTTTTCCATTTCATTTATTTCATATTCGATAAATCAATAGATAAACTGTGATAAAAATAGATAGATATTAAGTGTGAAATATTTGTACGCACTCATATGTCTAAACTTATTTATGAATGGAACTTTGTCTGTGTGTGTCCGTTACATATAGACTCCGAAACGGCAGAACCCATTTTCTTGAAAATTTACACAGTTGAACTATAAGCGTCTGCGAGTGTTCTTAGCTAGGTTTTGTGTCGAGGTACTCCCGATAAATATCGAAAATCGATAATCGAAAAAATCGGGTTATAGAAGGAGTGGTCCGATTTTAATCAAACTTGATTAACTCATAGACAAACACATAAGAAACGATATTCAAAAGTTTCAAGGTTGCAGTTCATACAATAGTGCAGAAAGGATGATATATACCGAGTCTGATCAAAATAAGTTTTTCAGCCCTTTTATTTTAGTTTTTAGTTCGGGTTTGGCTCTAAGTATGTATAATTGTAGTTCATAGTCTTAGCCATGATACTATTTACTCAGAGTACTTATTTCGCCTTCAAAATTCAGTTTACGACGAAAAAACTTGATACCGATACCAGGTAATCAAAATTGGACTTACATCCATTCATTTTTCTTTCAGTCTACGGTTTCGCTTTAACTTGAAACAACTATTTCTTTTTAGTCTTTCGTGCCAATGTCCAAAGAGTTTGATCTCCAGGACCATGGATTAGTTTTAAAGCGTTCATTACACCAGGTTATACTGTTAATATATATATATAAATATATATGTATATATATATATATATAGAGAGAGAGAGAGAGAGAGAGAGAGAGAGAGAGAGAGAGACATAACTACAAACGTAGAAGTTACAAGAGCTAAAAAGAGATAGATAGATAGATAGATAGATAGATAGATAGATAGATAGATTGATAGATAGATAGATATGAAAAGATTGAAATAGATAGATAGATAGATAGATAGATAGATAGATAGATTGAGATAGATAGATAGATAGATAGATAGATAGATAGATAGATAGATAGATAGATAGATAGATAATGAACAGAATAAGATAGATAAATTGATAATGAACAGAACGAAATAGATAGACAGATAGATAGATAGATAGATAGATAGATATATACATACATACATACATACATACATACATAATGAACAGAATAAGATAGATAGATAAATAGATAATGAACAGAATAAGATAGATAAATAGATAATGAACAGAACGAAATAGATAGATAGATAGATACATACATACATACATACATACATACATAATTAACAGAATAAGATAGATAGATAAATAGATAATGAACAGAATAAGATAGATAGATAGATAGATAGATAGATAGATAGATAGATAGATAGATATGAACAGGCTGAGATAAATAGATAGATAGATAGATAGATAGATAATGAACAGAATAAGACAGATAAATAGATAATGAACAGACTGAGATAGATAGATAGATAGATAGATAGATAGATAGATAGATAGATAGATAGATAATGAACAGAATAAGATAGATAAATAGATAATGAACAGAACAAAATAGATAGATAGATAGATAGATAGATAGATAGATAGATAGATAGATAGATACATACATACATACATACATACATACATACATACATAACGGAATAAGATAGATAGATAAATAGATAATGAACAGAATAAGATAGATAGATAGATAGATAGATAGATAGATAGATAGATAGATAGATAGATAATGAACAGAATAAGATAGATAAATAGATAATGAACAGAACGAAATAGATAGATAGATAGATAGATAGATAGATAGATAGATAGATACATACATACATACATACATACATACATAATGAACAGAATAAGATCGATAGATAAATAGATAATGAACAGAATAAGATAGATAGATAGATAGATAAATAGATACATACATACATACATACATACATAACGGAATAAGATAGATAGATAAATAGATAATGAATAGAATAAGATAGATAGATAGATAGATAGATAGATAGATAGATAGATAGATAGATAGATAGATTTGAACCTAAAAAAATATTTATTCGGATTCGTCTAGGCACGCCCACAAGTTTGAATCACTCATTGAGAATTGAACTTATTGCATAATCCTTATGAGATGTGTTTTAATCTCATTGAGAACTGCCCTCAGTACAGGTGCCCAATAGTTTAAGGAGGAATAAGCTACATTTGTGCAAATTAATTGAAACTAAACGAATAATGTCTTCCTATGATCTTTCACGCATTCCCCGATAACGTATACGTCGTCCCTTGCCGTTGTTTTTCTCTTCTGACTACATTTTCTTTTGCATTTTGAACTGGTGTATCTAGTTTGTTTCTTCGCCTTGATAACATGACTGACAGTTGAAAGGCTGATACAAAAAATATCCACGGTCTCTCTGTAAGACTTGACTGACTGCATGTTCTTGAAGCTTTACAATGTTCATACCCTTCCTTAGAGTAACGTCCATCGTAGACAATAGCCATCGGTCAACTAATCGACAGTCGAATCAATGGCATCTGGGCGTGATAAAAATCCGATGCAGTCTAGCATAGCCCAATATACTTCAAGATAAAACAAATTTCATCAATCATCCCAGAAATTGATTCATATTACTGCAGACCACTGCAAATGATCTAATCTGAGGATAAATCGTAATCGATTACACCCTGTCACTCCAGTGGGTCTAAAACTGACCATATGGCGAAAGAAATGAAACTAAAGCATATGTTTCAATTAATTTGCACAAAGGTTTACTTGCTTAATATCGTACAAGCAAATTGTCTCCAAAAAGGAGACGGAATTTTGAATGACATTCGTGCGAGGTGAGTTTAAATGCACATAAAAGGCGCTTGATAATTGCAAACCTAGAGGATTAAAATGCAACATTCGAACGATGTTTTGTGAGATTTGACACTGGATTACGTCTTAGAATTTTGAATAATCACGTAGCGCGCTTGGTAAAAGCCGATTGCGAAAACAATGGTTTGGACAAGGTTAATGCATCGGGTAAGTGAGGAAAAAAACGCCAGACCTAGCAAAGAAATTTTGAAATAAATAAATAAATAAATAGAAAATATAGGCACGCAAAGGAAACTAAAGAGGATTTGCAGAATTCAACAAACATTATAGATAAGATTAACTAAAACATTTAAATTTGTAACGGTTTAGGTGATTAACAATGATCAGATTAGGTACTGAAAGAGATAGATAGATAGATAGATAGATAGATAGATAGATAGATAGATAGATAGATAGGATAAATATGAAATAGTAACTATATTAGATGGCAATATTTATAAAGATAAACAGAGATAGATAGATAGATAGATAGATAGATAGATAGATAGATAGATAGATAGATAGATAGATAGATAGATATGAACAGGCTGAGATAGATAGATAGATAGATAGATAGATAGATAGATAGATAGATAGATATGAACAGGCTGAGATAGATAGATAGATAGATAGATAGATAGATAGATAGATAGATAGATAGATAGATATGAACAGGCTGAGATAGATAGATAGATAGATAGATAGATAGATAGATATGAACAGGCTGAGATAGATAGATAGATAGATAGATAGATAGATAGATAGATAGATATGAACAGGCTGAGATAGATAGATAGATAGATAGATAGATAGATAGATAGATATGAACAGGCTGAGATAGATAGATAGATAGATAGATAGATAGATAGATAGATAGATAGATAGATAGATAGAACAGGCTGAGATAGATAGATAGATAGATAGATAGATAGATAGATATGAACAGGCTGAGATAGATAGATCGATAGATAGATAGATAGATAGATAGATAGATAGATAGATAGATAGATAGATAGATATAAACAGGCTGAGATAGATAGATAGATATGAACAGGCTGAGATAGATAGATAGATAGATAGATAGATAGATAGATTAAGCCCATGTACATTTCAACAACATCCGATCTCGTACATTCGCTAACGGAACACATCAATACAGCACGGACATCAGTCAAATTGCTCAATGCCTGGGCGTACGCATGCGTGTAGATGTCCAGAAAACCCAACGATACTAAATAGTGAAACAGAACTAACAACCATTTCCGGCAATCGACATTTGTCCATTTTGAAATTTCTCCCCCTCCGCAAAGATTGGGTGGAATTAAACCAATGTATTTGAATGTATCGCAGAGAAATCACATTCCCAATCTATTTTCTTCCTTACCTCTCTAGTTAGCTATTGCTCCAAGGCAGATTATTACCATACACCATCAACTATATATATATATATATATATATATATAAGCCAAGATGTTTGTGTGTGTGTCTGTCTGTATATATGTATGTCCGTTATACAAATCCCCAATTTTTATCCGATTCTCACCAAACTTCACACAAGTATTCTTTAGGCTTCCGGTCAGGTCATAGGCTACATATTTTCCCGATTTCTCCCTGATATCGGAAATCGATACCCCGATATCCGATCAACACAAATATTCTTTAGGCTGAGTCTGAGCTCCAGAACCATGGATTAGTTTTAAAGCTTTCATCATACCCGAGCAACGCCGGGCTATACTGCTAGTATATATATATATTGTAGAGGAACATACTATTTTGTCCCGTAATTGATATGGTCTAGTCTATAAAAGACTGTAACTAGAAACATACGTCAGCATACGTCACTAGAGTGACGACGCTATGACACTGTCAGCTCTCTGTCATCGGGTAGAGAGCACTCTCTGCTTCCGAGCAGAGAGTTCTAACCCAGTCGTGGTTCCGCCGAAGGATAGAATCACGACTGGGGAAAAATAGACAGACATTTGTTGACCTGGCTATATGGCCGGGAAGACCCACAGTCAAAAGACCTTGTGTCCCATCTAACCTTACGTGGGAAGGTGGGTAAATACCGCATACGTCACTAGACGGACGCATACGTCATAGGCAGAGACATTTACAACTTGATCGCTATTCCTGTTGTTCTTCGTTGATTGTTCTTTTACGTCTATTGGTTTATTGTACTGTTGTATAATAAATCTCTTCTACTCTATCTTCAGCGTTAAGTATTACTCTTACACTATTCTTTTCCTTGGTATTCCTTGACGGGATATATCAATATATATATAATTAAATTTATAAAGCAAAATAAGTTCATTAATGACTTCAAGCAAACATAGAAATCACTATCTACTTAAATATTTAAAACATGACTAACACGATAATAGTTTATTCCTCTATTTATCTTTACATAAAACAGCTTTAGATTTTTTAAAATTGTATTCAGACCTTTTCAACTTTCTTCACAAATAATGCTTTTTGTAAAAATGATTTTTTAATTGACATACATATATATATATATATATATATATAATATAATCTGTAGAAAAGAACAATATGACAGAGAAAAAGAAACAAATGGAAAACTGTATTTAGTTTTAGCCAGCGCGTTTCGTCCACTCAGGGATTTTTTCAAGACAAACAATGAAATATATTTATTTGAAATAAAGTATCCCGAGACAAAAAGAAAATGTTTTATGGATAGTAGAAAATAATAGAAACGCTCATAAATCCTCATTAATATTTTTGGTTGAGATGTATAAAAGTATTATTCAAGTGATAATAAAACAGTGCTGAATGTATTATAAACAGAGCTATTATATATGTTAATCGACGTAGGATAATATATATATATATATATATATATGTACACTTTTTAATGCAATTGAATACTGGTCTAATTTAATTATGACTAAAAACTAATTAATTAATTAATTGTCTTGCAAGATAGCACTTATAACGGAACTCTGGATCCTGATTGGTCATCAAATCGTAAAATTCAAAATACGCCAGAGAAACGGTTTTTCGACAGCTAAAGAAAAAAATCATTCTTTGAGCCACCCCTCGTGACTGTATTCAATATTCAAGGATGGTCTCTAATTAGTCACGGGCAGTCAGAGATGGGAGCAGCGAGAGACACATCAAAAATTTAACTTCAAACTTCAAGCGACCCGAACATTCTCCTCTCTCTCTCTCTCTCTCTCTCTCTCTCTCTCTCTCTCTCTCTCTCTCCTTATCTATTTCAACAACTACTAGTAGAACATTTTGTACGAACTCTTGATGACTTTCTCAGTAAACATTAATTTCTACGAATTCTTGTTATTCCTGCTTTTAATAAATTTTTATTTTTACATTTAAAATGTATATTTTATTATTCCACTCTTCTACACTAATCCATACATTGGGAACTGAAAACCAACCTTCTGATAAAAACCTTCTGATGATAATTCAACATAAAACTTGTAAGCTGTGAAGAGTTCGATGAAGTCTGAAACAAGGCCGAACAAAAGAAACATTAACCACCTACACACTCTTTATCACGTGCATTATTTCAATAATAATACAAGATTTAATAGACTGTACGGAAAGACAAAAACAAGACAACTATGCAAGAATTCAAGATATCACATTCGTTAAAAATTATTGCTGTTCCTAATTGGCATGAATCCATGCCATGCTTACTACAAAAGATTAAAGAGTTTCTTACCAGAATGAGATTGAAATCATTATTTTCTTTCAAAAACATGCAAGAGAAAGAGAAAACGTGAATAATTTCAAATTTTAAACCAAGAGTTATGCGCCTGGATATTATTAGGTTGTCCCAAATGTTCGTAAACACTTGCAAAAATTGAAATTTTACTCGCAAAAAAAACCCCAAAAATTATTGCTCAAAATAAAGACCATCATTTTCCAAGACTTTCTGCCATCGATCTGCAAGCTTTCTGATCTGGTCAAAGCACCATTCAGCCGGCTTCGAATCAAAGAATTCTTGACACGTTTCCTCGACTTCATCAAACGAGTCGAATCGGCGGCCCTTCAGAAAGTGTTGCATTGAGCGAAAACGGCCGTAATCTGATGAAGCACAGTCAAGATTGTAGGCTGGATGTGGCAGAACCTCAACGCCGCCCAGCTCTGAAAACTTGTCTTTGGTCTTCCTGGTGGTGTGTGGCTTAAGCGCGCTTTCGGTTGATCAGAGCCGGGTATTTTGCTTCAACTTTTTGTAGACCCTCTCAAGTTGCTGACAGTAAAGTTCGGCACTGATGGCACGACCATTCTGAACCATCTCAAAATGCACGATCCCTTCAAAGTTACACCAAAGTCACAACATGACTTTCTTGCCAAATCCATCTTGTTTTGGAACCGACTGTGTCTCTTGCTCTTTCTGAACCCATCGCTTGTCTCGATTGTGCTGGAGCTGATAGACCCATTTCGCAAGTGTTTACGCGCTTTGAGGCAGCAGGACAATGCCAAGCCACACACTGCCAGGAAGACCAAAGACAAGTTTGAAGACGGTGTTAAGGTTCTGCTACATCCAGCCAACAGTCTTGACTGTTCTCCATCAGATTACGGCTTTTTCCGCTCAATGCAGCACTTTCTGAAGGGATGCCGATTCGACTCGTTTGATTAAGTCGAGGAAACGTGTCAAGAATGGTATGCAACCTTTCCTAACAATAAACGACCATAAATACTTTCACGGCTTCTACTTCGATGAACTTAGCACACAGGCGCCCCTCTACGTATGAATTTACTCGAGCTACTAAACTAGCAACTAGGTCCCACACTTTTACAGTGAGACTAATAACATGTAATCGCAACTTCTACTCTAATAACTTCTGTTCTCGTACTTCCCTCCTGTGGAATTCCCTTCCGTATACTTGCTTCCCCGACAGCTACAATCTCAAAGAATTTTAATGTAAGGTCAATAGTCATCTTCTATCTCACTGACTTGCGTCCTTTCTCTTATTCTCTTTTCTCCGGACACTCTACTCTCATCACACCAGTATTCTCATCTTTCTCTTACCCACTTCCTGACAGCCCTTATAACCTGTCCCACCTGTGCACTGGTGACAGTTAAACTGCCTTGTTTGGGGTGAAATGATTAAAAAAAATTGGAAGATAATTTTACCCATTTTGGTATTATATTGCATTCGATAATAACTGATAGGATATTTAAGAATGTATTCATTTTTTTAAAATTTTTCTATATTTATTATTCTTTCTCTAATGTACTGATAGTATTTCTTGATTTTAAATGTATATATAGATACAGTTTAACTTTTTTCTAATTTATCTAAACTTATTTATTAATGGAACTTTGTCTGTGTGCGTGTGCGTGTCTCTGTGCACCCCTTACCTCTAGACTCCGAAACGGCTGAACCGATGTTCTTGAAAATTTACACAGTTTTACTATAAGCGTCTGCGAGTGTTCTTAGCTAGGTTTTGTGTCGATAATAATCGATAATAGAAAAAATCGGGTTATAGAAGGAGTGGTCCGATTTTAATCAAATTTGATACACTCATATACAAAAACATAAGAAACGATATTCAGAAGTTTCAAGGTTGCAGTTCATACAATAGTGCAGAAAATCGACAATATAAAAGACAAGATGTTTGTGTGTCTGTGTATCTGCCTGTATATCTGTATTTCTTTCAGCCCTTTTATTTTAGTTTTTGCTTCAGGATTGTCTCTAAGTAAGTGTAATTGTAGTTCTTAATTTCAGCCATGATATCATTTTACTCAGGAGACTTATTTAGCCTTCAATACTCAGTTTACGACGAAATAACTTATTTGATATCGATACCGGAAAATCAAAATTTGACTTACATCCATTCATTTTTCTTTCAGTCTACGGTTTCACTTTAACTGGAAACAACTATTGCTTTTTAGTCTTTCGTGCCAACGTCCAAAGAGTCTGATCTCCAGGACCATGGATTAGTTTTTAAGCTTTCATTACACCTGAGCAACGCTGGGCTATACTGCTAGTAATATATAGTCGGTTAAATGCATATCTTTATATTGCTTTGTTTTTTACATATTTTTTTATTTTACGTTCCATGATAATTCTTTTTTTTTTTTTGAGTTTCTGGTTTCATTTAAAAATGGTATAATTTGAATTCCAACACTGTAATTAACTGTTACACCTTATTTCCGTTCAAATTTGTATTTTAATCTTTAGCAATATTCCATTAGTTTAAACCCTTTTCAACATTTTATTTACTTTCCACTTCATTTTGTCTTGCGATTTTTCTTATGTTTCTCTCTTTGCCTCTATTCTATCTATAGTTGGGTTAATTTCTTATGCTTTCTTTTTTTCTTTTTGATTTGTTTTTCTTTCCTCTCTCCTTTCCTTTTTCTTGATTTCTTCTTTTTTAATTTTCTTCTCTTTTTTTTTCTTTTATTTATTAAACCTTTTACATTGTACGGAATTTTTTTCCAAAAACGGAAAATAAAGTGATGCATCATAAAAAGCGTTTATTGCCATCATTTGCAACTGCCTGATGAGACAATTTTTTTAAATGTCGAAACAAAATGTACAATTTTGTAGTAGTTCTTTACATGTTCTAATGTAAAAATTTAATAAATATTCATTGCTATATTTTATATTGAGTCCTGTTTTAAATTAATATTTTGAACGTTGCAATTTTATTCTTCATTCTTTTACACACAGACACACACACAACAAAAATTAACGAAGATTAACGAAATGGTTATAAACAACCGACAATTTGAAATGATTTGCTTGAACATTATTTTTGATCAATACTCGTATTTAAGTAGATATTCTGTTCATAATCAAACAGTATTATATATTTATTTCTACCGGCCTGATTATTTACGATAATCATCACGTTACGGAAATTCACGAAGATTAACGAAGCTGGTTATAAACAACTGACAATTCGAAATGATTTGTTTGAACATTAGTTTTGATCGATACTCGTATTTAAGTAGATATTCTGTTTATAATCAAACAGTATTATATATTTATTTCTACCGGCCTGATTATTTACGATAATCATCACGTTACGGAAATTCACGAAGATTAACGAAGCTGGTTATAAACAACTGACAATTCGAAATGATTTGTTCGAACATTAGTTTTGATCGATACTCGTATTTAAGTACATATTCTGCTTATAATCAAACAGTATTATATATTTATTTCTACCGGCCTGATTACGACAAATTTTTTGTTACGAAAATATGTCATCCGGAAAATTATGTTTAAACAAACAATTTCATATATATATATATATATATATATATATATATATATATACGCACAAATAAATACACAACTGTCATTATAATGGTAAATAGAATATATATATATATATATATATTCTTCATTACTCAATGACATAATTATTGAAAAAAAATAAAATAATAAAGTACTATTAAGGAGAAAACACGCGACACGAACTTTTAAAACTGGTAGTAAAGTTTAATAACTGGTAGTAAAGAGAATGAACTGAGCTGACTATGCCTGGCTATTGTCTCACCTTCCATGAGCATGACAGGAGGAATATATATATATATATATTGTTTTTCTTTAATCCGAAATGGAAGAGTAGGAAGGTAAATTCCAAGAACCTGATCCTAATCAATATTAAAAATTTTTAACATTAAAAAGTGATGCAGGTAGAGAGTTCAATATATTAAGAATACAGAGCCAATATAAATTAGAGAAAATTTTCAAAATTCAAAGGTGTCGGATGTACATTTCGACATAGGATCTCTAATAGAGATTCTACGTCACGTCAGCGACATTGTTTTTTCCAAATGGCGAAGGCCCTGGGGTAGAGTGTGGAAGGGTTTTAGGTTAACAACGGTCACAAAGTAGAAAAGGACAGAGCTGGTAGTCGCGGGGTTACAGGGTGTTGAAACGGTATATTTAGGAAGGGGAGGAATAGGAGTTCATATTTTATAAAGATAGACAACTAAATGAGTTGAATTACTTTTTTAAGGTTAAGATTTTGGGCTGTTTGAAGAGGTGCATTTAGGCAAGAAGGAATGGGTTTCAATATAAGATTTAAAAAATTAAACCTTTTATGTAGAAGCGAGCTAAATGTCAATTACAGAAATTTATCAGTTTGAAAATTATTAGAGAAAAAATATTAGAGAAAAAAAATTTTAGAGAAAAAAAATATATATATACATATATGTGTTAAACAAGGAAAAAGGGGTTTAGTAAAAGAATCCATATTTTCTAAAGATAGGCAATTAAAGGAGGTTGGGATAGGAAGGTAGCGGGGTTAAAATACTTTTTATGGTTAACGTTAGGGTAAAATTAAGATTAAAATTTAAATTGAATCCTTTTAATTTATATTCTCACATCTAGTCAACGGAGATTTAAATTCTAAATTTAAGTATTCGAAAAATTTGCCTTGCGGAGGCACCTACTGATGAATTCCCTCCTAAGATTCAGTAGCCGGTGTTGGTGGGGGTATTTTAATATTGAAATTTTTTCCAGTAAACATAGACAGCACCTATCACGAAAATTCCTCGGAATACGGGCTGAACCTATCAGTTTCCAGCTAATTTTAGGATCCAGCCCTTCCTCTTTCATTTTCCAGAATGCCCGCGAAAGGGCTGTCTGGTACCTCTGACCGGGATTCGAAAAGGAGTACCTGTGGTTATACAGTGTTTGTTTGAAAGGGCCGGCGGACATACCGATATAGGTCCGGAAGTCGATTTTTTTTTTTGTTAGATGGAGAAATGCGGGCTTCATAAATCACCTGGGTCGATTTGCATTTTCCCTCCACCGGGCAGGCGTCCACAGAATTACAGCTGCATTCGTTTAGAATTCCGGACTTAGATTCAGCATTGCGCAAGTTCACCAGAATTCTCCTATTATGGGAACTAATAAGGCTGTCCATATTCGGGGTGCAAAAATAACTAATTTTAAGGGTGTACCTATTAAAAATCTTCCGTAGGGGGTTACTGTTATTAAAATTTTTGTCTATTAACTTGAGAAAATATTTACCAATATTGATGTTAGTTTACAATAAGGGGGTTAAACCAAATTATCTTTCTTTTTCTACAGTTTCCTTTATTTTTATTTTTGGATGATTCGGAGTCTATTGTAGGTTTATTATATGTTAACTTGTTCTTATATCCGCTTCTTTGAAGGGCCTTATTGTAAATATTTTTACTTGCATTGAAAGTTTTAATGTTGGATGATAATTGGTTGATTCTATTATTCACTATATTGGGTATCTGTTTTATAATATTTTTGGGGTGGTTGGATGAAATATTAATATAAGTGGGGAAACAATTTTCTTTGAGAAATTGTTGGTAGGATCCATCATTTAAGTTAAGGGTGATGTCTAGATAATTTATAATTTTAAGATTAGAGGTGACTTCGACTTTAAAACCGAGGTACTTCAGGGCTCTAATTATTTTTTTGTGTATCTTATTTGTGTAGGGCCCATTGGAATTAGGGATAATTATTAATCCATCGTCCTGATATAGGCCTAATTGTTTTGGGTCTTAAAATCTACTTAGAATATCTAAAATGTAAATTCCCACAAGATCTGCCACCTGGGCTGAATCATATGCTCCCATAGGGACGTCAAAAAACCTCCCCCGGCCCCTTTGTCCATGTGGAATCATCAAAGGTGAAAATGGATTTTCTGGCTGCAAAGATAATTTCGTATTACCTATCCGAATTGTTCACGTAATTTTTAGCAAATCTTAAACAACTCT
>JBBBDQ010000118.1:7120000-7142500 GCA_037127315.1 Ascarosepion bandense | reverse complement strand
GCTCGCCATTTTCCTTTGAAATTGTATTGTTTGTTATTTTACTACAGATAAATATTTTGGCCAATTTTTATTTTATTAAATCATATTGCTGGTATTTATACTATAAAATTTAGTTTTATACTTTCATAGTGTTTTGTTTTTGTTTAAAGATTTAATATCCCGTATCATAGTGGACCTGGGAATAACAGCAATTAAGATGTTGTTCTACACTCTTCAAAATTATCATTTCCCTGATCAGTCCCATGCATCTGGATGTAGTTTATGGTCATACTCAGATTTCTGTGTATCTAGAGATTTTTAATAAAATACGAAAAAAATCTGCAATGTTTTTGGTTCTGACATGACAGCCCGGATTTATTTTTACATTTCTACCGCCGTAACATAGCATCTCATCTCCTGCCTTGTGTATATATGCTTTCATAGTAATTGTTCTGATGAGCTTTCCTCTTTGATATCTAGACTTTATTCATTTAAGCGTGCTACTAGGTTGGCGGCTAGGTCTCATAATCTTACAAATAAAATGTCTAGATGTAACCGGAAGTTCTACTCTAAGTGTTTCTTCACTCGCACTTTTCGCTTGTGGAATTCTCTTCCGGTTTCTTACTGCCCAGTCATCTTTGATCATGAAAATTTGAAGGGCAATGTCAATTGTTATATTCTGTCTTTTTAACTGCTGTTCTTTCATTGTCTCTCATCTTAATAATCATTCTTTTCTCATATTAGCTCATCCTCAGTACTCTCTTTTGAGTTTAAGTGAAGAAATTATTTTATTAATGTAGGACACAGGGAAGAAATTATTTTATTAAATGTAGGACACAGGGAAGAAATTATTTTATTAAATGTAGGACACAGAGAAGAAATTATTTTATTAAATGTAGGACACAGGGAAGAAATTAGTTTATTAAATGTAGGACACAGGGAAGAAATTATTTTATTAAATGTAGGACACAGGGAAGAAATTAGTTTATTAAATGTAGGACACAGGGAAGAAATTATTTTATTAAATGTAGGACACAGGGAAGTAATTAGTTTATTAAATGTAGGACACAGGGAAGAAATTATTTTATTAAATGTAGGACACAGGGAAGAAATTATTTTATTAAATGTAGGACACAGGGAAGAAATTAGTTTATTAAATGTAGGACACAGGGAAGAAATTATTTTATTAAATGTAGGACACAGGGAAGAAATTAGTTTATTAAATGTAGGACACAGGGAAGAAATTATTTTATTAAATGTAGGACACAGGGAAGAAATTATTTTATTAAATGTAGGACACAGAGTTCAAATGATTCTGAAATTTCGAGATTTTAAATCTAGTTATTAAATTAGTCAAAAAAAGATAAATATCTAAACTAGAAATTTATTCTTTTCTCGAACCCCCTAGCTCAATCGGTTAAATGTCATACGGGATACACGATTTGGGTGATCATGTCTCGAAAGAGGCATGACTGACTGGACAGATGTTTATCCCGCAGGAGGTTGCCATTGCTTTCTGCGGTAGGCTGGTTGCCAACCAAGGCTATAGAATCCAATCTGTCCTATTATTTAACCCAAAAAATGGAGGGAAGAGACGGATTTATGCTTTTCTGATGGGTATTTGTGAGTAAGTGAATGCAAGGAATTCAACTGGAATTCGAACCCGGCTCCCCGATTTCTCGTTCCGAGTCGATATCCACTGCACCACAATGTACATCCACCGAAATTACCGAAAAAAAACCGTTGCCGTTTGATCACCGAAGTTAAGCAGCATTGAGTCTGGCCAGTACCTAGATGGGTAACCGTTTCGGAATATCAAATACTGTAAGCGAACCCCTAAAACCTGCAAAATATTTATTTGCCCACAAAGGATATACAGGGAGATTGAAAAGTAACTCCCTATTTTATGCAAGACTCTCCTTAATCGATAAAACATAGGTACAAGTTCCTTCTTCATTTGTATTGCCCTTTCGGAGTGTATATCCCATATCTAACGAGATGTCTCATTGCATTTGTATCAATCTATATGAAGTAAGGAGAAAGCAATAACTTTTGTCGAGATTGAATTTTCGACCCATATTCTGAAAGCTCGTCCTTCATATACGAACAATATGTAACACTTTATATTATTACTCCTGAGGAAAGTTTGGGGACATATGCTGACATTTTGAGGACATATACTTGGGGAATGTGACATTCATAGAACGTATTGAACGCAAAAAAGAAGGAATGAAACGGCTAGTAACCTGCCTAACAAGCATGTATAAATGGATGGCGTAACCGCGATAGGAAGGAGTAGTAAAAATATATTGTTAAGAGGTAAAAAGGATAAAGAATTGCGCTGAAATATGATCGCCATTCGTATTGGGACAAAGCACAAAAAATAAGAAAATGGGAAAATTTATATAAAAGTGAAGTAATGAAGCTGTCAGCAGTAAAAGATGTCTCAGTGGCAGCGGCAGTCGTTATGGTTTTTGACTTGACAGCAGCGTGTCGTAAAAGCGAACGTTTAGTTACAAATTACCTTAGAGTTACCAATTTTATGAGGTTACGTTGTACTTTAGGTACTTATTTAAAAGCGATTTTTTTTATTTCATAGGTTATTTTGATAAGGTTTGATTTCATTAATTACTTTATTTTTCATTTAGCAAAACTGTGACAAAACATGGTTTTTACACATTTCTTTATCAGTACAGATTGCTCCAATATAGATACGTATTTTTATCAATTTCTTCATTTCTATTTATTCAACACCAGTTCATTTCAATCAACGGCTCTATGGCGGATAGGACATTAAGAATTAAAATCAACTTTCTTCTTCACTTTTACAAAAATTCATAATGACGTGTGAAATCCTGGTTTTGCCGCATAGAAAAAGGATTGACCTCGTGCTTACAGAAAAAGTCGAAACCGGATTTCGCAAGTAGATGTTAAATTAATTTTCTGACCAATGGGAGCGATTTGCAAGACCATAAAGACTTCACGATCCAGTGCGAAAAATCTAAAGGACTATAAATGATTCGATCAGCGTCAGTCAGGTAGTCAGATATGAAAGCAGCAGAGAAGACAAGCTAAAATGTAACGAGAGACGCTTCTAGTTCACCCGGACATTCGTCCTCTTTCTCCTTCTTTCTTGTGTGCTGATTCCTTTTACTTTTTCTTCTTCATTCAAAGACATTCCTACCAAACAAACGTTCATACATATATCCATGCATACGTACGCATAAACTCTTTCCAATAAATTACTACTACGGACATTTCTAAAACACTCGATACCCTTAACATTCTCATTGAACTTTTAACTACTACATATTCTTGATAATTCTTTCCATTAATAAATTTCTATTTTAAAATGCAAAACGTATATTTTATTCTTCCACTGTTCTCTACTAATCAGCACATCTCACTGCAACCAAGAAACCTTCTAATGATGAAAAATGTGAATAATCTGTAAGCTGTAGGGAGTTCGGTTATGTATGACACAAGGCCGAATTAATAGACATTAACCATCTGCTTATAGCTTCACTGGTGACTAAAATTAAAAATATGAAATGGCGACAATTGACCCATCGCACCTAGTATTGTTGGAAAGAAACTTGGGAATTAAAATCAATTTTCTTTCTTCACTTTTACAAAAAATCACAATGACGTGTGAAATCCTGGTTTTTCCGCATAGAAAAAGCATTGACGAAATGTCGAAACCAGATTTTGCAAGTAGAGGTTAAATTGATTTTTTGACCAATGGAAGCGATTTGCAAAACCAAAAACGACTTAGCAATCCAGTGCGAAAAGTCTAGATGACTATAAATGACTTCGATCAGCGTCAGTCAGTCGGATGGAAGCAGCAGAGACGACAAGCAAAACTTTAACGGGAGAAGCTTCAAGTCAACCCGGACATTCGTCCTCTTTCTCCTTCTTTCTCGTGTGCTGATACCTTTTACTTCTTTTTCTCCATCCAAAGACATTCCTACCAAACAAACGTTTATACATAGATACGTACGCATGAACTCTTTCCAACAATTTAGTTCCACGAATATTTCTACAACTTTTGATACCTTCAAATTTCTAATTGAACATTAATTTCTACAAATTCTCATCATTCTTTTCTTTTAATAGATTTCTATTTTTACATGAAAAATGAACATTCTTTTCCCACAAATATGTTATAGTATCCAGTTTTATTGACAAAATTCCACTTATTTTTCAACAACCTGATGATATCTTTAAATGCGGGGATTGTCGGCTATGTTTGGAAATGTACTTGGCATGGCTGACGCACCCATATTGATCTTTCTTTGTATCTCTCGCTGTAACTGTTACAAAGACAGTCAAAATCATTCGCTTTCGCGTGATATTTACGCTGTCTTATCACCATCTACATAGTGTAGATATAAGTATATATGTGTATATATCGGTTCATCTATTTCCAATTCTGTATCATTAAGCCACGAGAAGACAACGATGTGAAATAATTCTGCTGCAGAATAGACAGCTCACACGACTGAAGTAAGTGTCAGTGAGCATTTTTATGAATGGAAACATCTCTACGAGGGACTCAGGCTTGCTAGGAGATTGGTGATTTTATCGAACCGCCATTTCAAGAATGCAATTAAAAATGCGACAGAATCCATTTTGCCCTGCTATTTAATCCATAAATGGGAAGAAGAAGATAATTGTTCGTACGTGAATGTAAAATTAATTCTTTTTTTTTTTTAGGTTTGATGTGAGAAAATGGTTATATATAGCTGATAGTTAATCGGCCGCCCATGCTATTCATCTCGGGGTTCTCGACATGATCCAGAAGAGAGTCTGCAATGTAAACGATCCCGACCTGGAAGCTCGAACTCCAGCCACTTTCTCACCGTCGGGATGTGGTTCCCTCTTTCTGTTCTACAAATATTGTCATCGCCTCCGGCCGACGAGCTTAGCTCCCTGGCGCCTTTTCTACAAGAATTTACACGAGCAACCAGACTGGCAACAAGGCTCCACCTTTTTACAGTCAAAACAGACAAATGAAGCAACCATTTCTTTTTCTCCGCTTCTTTTCTCGCAATTACCGCCTGTAGAATTCCGTTTCGTATACTTATTTGATAGCTACAATCTCCTTATTCCCTTGACTCCCATCTTTCTCTTATCCTCACCTCAACATCTCCTGTATCTTGTTCTTTTGACTGTACTCTCACGTAACTCTCTTCATACCAGAATTCCCATCCTTCTTATCTCTGATACCTCCTGCAACCAGCTCCCCTTTCTATTCGCCCTCCTGATATATAACCTTTCCCTCTCTTCTTATGTAGCCCCCTGCGTACAAACGGCAGTATTGCCTTCCTTGGGGGGGAAAATTATATATATATTTTTTCACCGGAGTAATCTAAACTTATTTATAAATGAAACTTAGTCGGTATGTGTGTGTGTGTGTGTGTGTGTGTGTGTGTGTGTGTGTTTCCGTTACCTATAGACTCCGAAACGGCTGAACCGATTTTCTTGAAAACTTACACAGATATACTATAAGCGTCTGCGAGTGTTCTTAGCTAGGTTGTGTGTTGAGCTACCCCCGATAAATATTGAAAATCGATAATCGAAAACATCGGGTTATAAAAGAAGTGGTCCGATTTTAATCAAATTTGATACACTCATAGACAAAGACATAAGAAACGATATTCAGAAGTTTCAAGGCTGCAGTTCTTACATTAGTGCAGAAAATCGATACTATATATATATATATATATATATATATATGAGGCAAGATGTTTGTGTGTGTGTCGGTTTATCTGCCTTGTATGTCTGTATTTTTTTTCAGCCCTTTATTTTAGTTTTTGCTTCGGGTTTGGCTCTAAGTAGGTTATAGTTGTAGTTCTTAGTCTCAGCCATGAAACCATTTAATCAGAAGACTTATTTAGCCTTCAAACTTATTTGATATCGATAGCAGGGAAATCAAAATTTGACTTACATCCATTCATTTTTCTTTCAGTCTACGGTTTCGCATTAACTGGAAACAACTATTGCTTTTCAGTCTTTCGTGCCAACGTCCAAAGAGTCTGAGCTCCAGGACCATGGATTAGTTTTAAAGCTTTCATTACACCCGAGCAACGCCAGGCTATACTGCTAGTATTACTATATATTCAAACGTTTACAAAATCATGTTTTTTACTTCTCCAGTGGATACAAAAAAAAAAATAAAAAGTCGTGACTCTTGAATGCGTTTTCTTTTCTGCCTTACACATAATTCCCAACCTGGTAGCGACTTCCTTTTAGTAACACGACGTCGTGATATGACAATATCTGTTGTTTGAAACAAAAAATAATCACCTGACGTTACTCTCTTCATAAAACAAATAGAGGATGTTAATCGGATAGAGAGAAGCGCAGGCGAGTGATGCTATTTCTTCAATCTTGTTTTCCACAAAAGATGTGCTCTATCGTAAATATCTAAAATAGGTTGATTACTACAAAAAATTTCTCTCGTCCTGGTCATGACGATAAATATCATCCGGCAGCAAGGCCACTGGTCGTGAGGTTTTGAGGAGAATGGTAATTGCTGTTGTTTCTAGGTCCACCCTGAACCGGGGTAGTATCAACTTTTAAGGTCCCAGCTATGGGCAAAATCCTAATTCCCAAAATAGTGCCAAGACATTAGGAAAATATAAAATTAATTTTTTTATTATAAAAATAACAGCAATACATTTTAATATGAAAAATCTTACTACTAATACAGTTAAAAACAAATGCAAATTACCAACAATACATTTTGAAAAAGAACTTACGAGCAATACATTTAAAAATGTATTACCAGCAATACATTTTTTAAAAAAATTATTATCAAAATACATCTCTAAATAAGTATTACCAACAATAGCTCTTTGAAAAAAAGCATTACCAGCAAAACATTTTTGAAAAAGAATGTATTAACAGCACTACAATTTTTAAAATATTACCAGCAATACATTTTTGGAAAAAAGTATTACTGTCAGTACATTTTCGGGAAAAAGTATTACCAGCAATACATTTTTGAATAAAAAAATATTACCAGAAATACATTTAAAAATATTACCAGAAATACATTAAAAATTATATTACCAGCAATATATGTTTTTCAAGCATATTGCCATTTCAGTCTCGACAAAAACCCTCTTTACAAAAATGCGTCAATGAAATCCGATCGACAAACTGATTTGTTAAATAAAGTACATATGAACCTATCTTAAAAAATCTTGTCAGCTTTAAGTAACTCATTATCATAAAACAAAATAAGCCAAACTTATTTAACAAAAACTATAACATCATAAATTTAAACCAAAGGAGAATGTCAATAAAACTAATTTCTCTACAACATCAATGAGCCCAGACTGTCGACAAAACTCTCTTTGCAGAAATACATCAATGAAACCTGATCTACACACTCATTTCTTTCAAAGAATATATTATTTTGTTCATACGAACCTATTCTAACAATCTTGGTGGCATTAAATATCCTATAGAGTTTGATATGCCGTAAAAGGAAGCAAACCAAACCAAACCATATCCAGGTAGCATCAACACATATTCCATTTCTGAACACTCATAATTATAAAGTATAATTTAACCGCATACTACTCAAGAGTGCCTATGCATCTTTTATCACTGAAGCCTGTAACTTTTTGTGTCAATAATACATCTTGACTATGTCATTATTTTCAGTCCTCTGTATTATAATAAAGACCATTGTATATATATATATATATATATATATATATATATATATATATATATATATGCTTATAAAAAGATTAAAAAATTGTACTATTATAATGTGGATATAAAAAAGGGGATCATTTCTACATTACAATCAATATATAAACTGATCCCCCACTTTATGGTCACAATCATCCTTCTCTTACCCACTTCCTGATACCTCCTATAACCTGTCATGCTTTCTCATAACTTTCCTCCTATAACCCCCTACACAACAATGGCAGTAAAATGCCTTGCTTAGACCGATATGATTATAAAAAAAGGATGTTTGCTCTGATCACTAGAATTTTAACCTGTCAGAGTTAAAAATTAACGGTTAACTTTCTCCTCTATCCATATAAACTACTCCTTAATGGGATCTTCTACATCGAGTAGCGCCCCTGATTGAGGTGAACAAACTGCAAAACTAACAAAAACATATTTTGATGAATGAGAAAAGAAGTCTGTGTTGATGTGATTAACATATCAGTCATGTTCACCTCAATCTTTTTATAATCATATCACCCCAAGCAAGGCATTTTCCTCTCACTGTTGTGTAGGGGGTTACATAGGAGGAAAGTTATGAGAAAAAGTGACAGGTTAGAGAGGGTGTCAGGAAGTGGGTAAGAGAAGGATGAAAATACTGATGAGAGGGAAGTGGAAGGAAAAAAGAGCATGAGAGAGAGGATGGAGGTTAGTGAGATAGGAGATGACTATTGTTTCCATATTTAAATTCTTGGTGACTGTAGTTGTCGGGGAACAAGGAAATGGAAGAGAATTTCACAGGCGGGAAGTGCGAGAAAAGAAGCTGAGGGAGTAGAATTTGGGTTTATATTTTATTGGATTCAAAGTAAAAGGGTAGAACCTAGTTGCTAATCTTGTGGCTCGAGTTAATTCATATATAGGGGGCAACGGTGAGGTAAGTTCATCGGAGCAGAAGCCGTGAAAGTAATTATAGAAAAGACACAGGGAAGCCACATTACGCATTCTTCTTGGAAATCTGGCGGGAAGAATCTGCTTGAGTTGAACTTACTATCGGCAATAGAATACAGAGAGAAGGTGAGTGACTTGCTACTCTAAGGATGCATGTCTTCAAAGCACTGAGCTTACCGAATGTCTCCATCTGACAGAGGAATTATTTCAGTTAAGTTTCCATACTTTATACACGCTTAGACGATCATGTCTCGAAGGACACGTGACTGACTGGAGAGAATATTTTCCCGATTATGCTGCCATTTCTTTCGACGGTAGACTGGTTGGAAACCAAGGCTATAGAACTTAATCTGTCGCTCTATTTATCCCATAATTGAAGGGATAAGAAACGGATTAATACCTTCCCCATGAGTATTTGCGCGTAAGTGAATGCAACGAATTCAACTGGAATTCGAACTCGGCACTCCACATTTGTCGTTCTAAGCCGATATCCACCGCATCACAACGTCCATCCTATATTGGTTTTAAAAAATGTTTATAGCTGGAGGAAGACCCAAACACTGAATCATTTCAAACCTCATCAAGAGTACAAGAAACTGGGCTATCTGATTAGCAATTCCGAAACGTTATCCATTACACCACCGCACACCCAAGCTTACAGCATCTGATATTTTCAAGTGGTCACTCCTCTAGTTACTGACCAGGTTCGACCTTGCTTAATTCCGGTGGTCGAACAGAAACTGGTGATCCGAAGTGATGAAGAGACAGAAGTTTTTATGAGTTTGTGTGTATAAAGAGGTGTGCTCTACAATCCGGACTAACTTTAGCTTGGCATAAAATGACAATTATATTAAATATCTTATTTTTCTCTTGCTTCAGATTTGTGTGACAACAATCTGTTGAATTAGGAACAAATAAAGCAAAATGTTCAGTGAACTCGAGCGACGTACTGCAATTATTGTGACCCTATGTTGTGGCCGCACGCCCAAAGAGATTGGTGAGTTTTTCTTCATTTCCCAAAATTGACTGTGTACGACATTGTCAAGACTTTCAAAGAGTCTGGTGAAGCTGGGGCTGAATCTCTGACTCATCAGAGAAAAACACAGAACCGATCCGAGGTTCGGAATAGGAACAAAGACTTCCTGTAACAGCTTCAGGTCCTTATCGATGAAGGCCGTAACGAAGGAGGTCTACCTTGATGTCATGAAGACGGTTGTGAAGCCATGGATTGTTCAGGTAACTGCATGGAAGTCATGGCTCTTCCAAAAGGACAAAACCCCTGCTCATGCGTCCATTTTGGGTCCAGGCTTGGTGTGACCAGGATCTGGACATGTTCTGGTCAAAGGCATTCTGGCCCCCTAGTAGCCCAGGTTTGAATACTTGCGACTATTACCCGTGGGGCACACTTGAGAGACAGTCTGACAAACGTGTACACAATACTGTCGACTTCCTGAGGACTGCCCTCATCAAGGCCGTAGCCAACTTGTCCAGGGAGCACGTGACCAATGCCTGTAACAGGTTTCGGCCTCGCGTGCAGGCTTTGATTGAAGCTGGAGGGGGTGAATTGAATAATATGGTAGAGGAAAGACCAGACAACAATGTTATAAAGCAATTTCTCTTGTAAATAGTTGTCATTCTGAATAAGCACATTTTTTCTTTCAGTATATGTTTTTTTTTCCGGGTTGTAGTGCACACCCCTGTAGACAAGTGATCAGGGCAAATTATATAACTTATGATATTAGTGCTTACAGAAACTACCAAGCCAGTATCTGTTCTGCAACTAGCAGTGAAGCGTTAAAGTTCAGCAAAACTCTTTACAGAATATGTTAATATCATATAGTTAAGTAAAAAGTTGAACATAGTCTGGCATAAGGATTTTTAAATACGCTAAACATAGTAACAGTCTTTGAGAATAGTTCGCTAACTTCTGAAAAAAAAATTCCGAATCGTTTACCCCATTATCAAACAACCAAGTATTTTTGTCCAGAAGTAACTTACTCTCCAGATGTAAATATTTGAGAGTTACACGTCGAGATTAATTTATAAGCCCAAATCTTTATGCTAAACCGAACATCTTTTCTCCACGGGTGAACACACCAGGCTATGTCTAAAAAAAACAAACTTGGCAATATACCAGGAATTGGAGTAGAATTCTAGGAAACGGAATTAGTATTCAAGTGGATAGGAAAATCAATAACATAAAAAAGACACCTGAAATAATATTACTAATAACAAAACCAGTGCCGGTACAGGGTGCATACAAAAGATATAGGTTTACTGAAATTAAACTACTACTCATTAAAATACTCATTTTTCTAGGGAAACTCTTTAATTCTGCTAAAGAATTTGATAGATACTTGATAATTATTGTCTCTCACACCACACAAATATATATATATATATATATATATATATATATATATATATATATATATATATGCGAAAAGTTGTCTCTTTGTGTCGTCAAATTTTACTGAGGGTTCTTTCGGGTGAAGTTGGCACAAATGATTCCTTAAGGTTGAGAAAACATATATTATAACCATGTCTGGTATGCACAAGTTTGTTGTTGCTTGGAAATCTTCCATTTAAACAAAAACAGTTTGTCATTATCGTTTGTCCATGGTTATAATGTAATTTGACATCTTTGAAAATGGCTTATGTAAGCGGAAAGCTTAGATTGGATTGTTAAAAAATGATGTATCAATATTGTAATTTTCTTTATTCAGTTAATGATAATGCTATTAAGCTTATCAGAGATATGAAAAACAAATTACATAAAACCAATAAACAAAACTATATCATTTAATGAAACATGCATTAATGAAAAATGCTGCCTAAATACACACACACACACACGCACACACACACAATATATATATATATATATATATATATATATATAACTTAAATCCCAAAGTAAAAGCAGGTAGGTAAATCCAAAAAGCCCGATCCTAATTAATATTAATTATATTAATATTAAACCTGATCAATGTGAAGGGTTTAATGCAATTTATATTCAAATTACAGAGCCAATTATAAAATAAAACAAATTCCAATGTTCAAATTCGTTGAATGGCCATTTCTACAAGAAATTTCTAGCGTTATCAGCAACGAATTTATTCCAAAAAATCAAATAACAAAATGAACAAAGATATTTTACCGGCGGAAGTTCAAAAAAAGTTTCATCACGGAAAATTAAAGGGGTGGGAATTAATAAGAAAGCAGACAGAAATATATGACTATTTTTATTTTTAGATTTTTTGAAAAGCCTTACTTCTTAACTGAGTCGAGAGTTGAAAGTTGAAATTTAGCCATGTCTGGTTGAAATGGAAGGGGGAAGAATAAAAGAAAAAGGAAGGAAGTAAAAGAGGGAAGGGCTGGTTGACAGGGAAGTAAGGTAAGAAAAGAAAGGAAAAGAAAAAGAAGAAAAGGGTATGTGGGTATATCTATCTCTATCTGTCTGTTTCTCTACCCCTACCCACGATCATTGTCAGTTTTTTGTATGTTTTTTTTTCCATGTATTATCGCAGATTCTCTTTTGCTATCACTCCTAAGAAAAAACTGAAACCGTATATTATTCTTTAAGTCTACTTAATAAATATTTTTGTTAATAAATATTTAAGTCTCTTGTTGACCGTGGTAAATACGTTTTTTAAAATTTTAAAATTAATTATGCTGAACAAATTTCTTTAAAGTTAGACCATTTTCTTATGTTCTCATTTATTTATTACCAGGTGACATGGTAAAATTCTAATTTCTACATTCTGATGAGTGGAATACTCGTTCCTGGAGTAAATAGGTTATGACTATGTGCCTTTTGTGAGCGACCACCTGCCGTATGCGACTAGTTTTTGATTCCAGTAGGGGTGGTCGCATACGACAGGTTAACTGTATATATATATATATATATATATATATATATATTTCTGAATAAGTAATGGTAATGGATTGTTTATTAATACGACAGACTTTATCCCTTTAGATGTTATTTTTAGTGGATACTCGAATTTGAATAGATGCTCCGTTTATTTATTTATTTATTTATTTATTTAACTGTATATTTATTTATTTATTCTCTTCTAACAGGTGTGAATTTTCAAGAAATCTTATTAAAGATAAATATGCGCTCTCCGCCTCGATTTGAACCTGCGTTCGCCTGAGCAGATGGAAATTTCGTTAGATCTAGTGCTTTTACTAGAAGAGTCACGATTACGATTTAAGGCACTAATCAGCCTTGCTTGATCGGCAAAAGTTATAACCCGTCGAATCTTACGACAGTTCCCTTCTTGTATACTTGATCAACGAGATAAAGTCTCTCGCAAAATTGACCGGTTTCACGAGATTTTAGTGAGCACCCAATACGAAGTTTGTAGATCTCTCTTCTTAAATACTATCTCAAAAGTGATAACAGACTTAACTGACTTCAAACTTCGGTTCTTGAGGCTGGTTTAGCTATATTCTTATATCTTTCGCCATTCTATATTCGTCTGTTTCGCTCTATGTCCGCAAACAAAAAAAAATCATAAATCATAAATTTAATTGTTAAATCCAGCTGGGCAAAAGACGGGTTTCTATTTTTCTTCGTCAATATCCGGCTCGCATTGCGTGAGTAGAAACTTCTTTTCCTGTTTACGTTTTGTCATCATTTCAGATCCCTTGTTTAACCTGTTCAAGGGTTCTTCCTTCTTGATTATTGCCAACTTCTCCTCAAGGAATAAACTGCAAATCTTGACTCTTATTCCATAGCTTACTGTTTTCTTGAATATTTCGTAACTTACTGATACATTCGATATATATATATATACCACGTTAAAATTTCCCTTCTCTGATTTCATGTGCCTAGACTCTGACTGACACCAAATTGGCCAAGTTTCGATCCCGGCCAGAAGGAAGTGGATGTGTCTAGCCACACTGATGAGCTGTGATGCAGCGAAACAGGTTTGTATGTAGATTACAAATATATATATATATATATTGTTTATTATAGCAGACAATGAATGTATATTATGTTTAATCATGAGCCGTTCTAACCAGTTTTTTATTACGCTGGTCCTAAGCTTTCGGCTCATTTGAGTCACATTCATAATGATTGCTTGAAAATTAACATAAAGATATTCACCATCAAATTAATGTCCTTACAGCCACTCTGAAGATGGCTCATTTGACCCGAAAGCTTAGCACCAGCGTAATAAAAATGTTTAGAACGGCTCATGATTAAACGTAATAGACATTCATTGCCTGTTATATTTAACAACACATGTTTAAACAATTCTCTGCTGCCTCAATACTATATATATATATATATATATATATATGAGAGAGAGAGAGAGAGAGCGAGAGAGAGAAAGAAAGATGTACAATAGTATCCGAAAGAAAGAAAGAAAATTGATAATTAGACAAAGTGGAAAATCTTATTAAAGACGCGCTTCGACTGAAAAGCTTGTACTCTTTTTGGCTTCTTCAGTTTAAATGTAAGAAAGACAAAGCTTAGTGTCACGAAAATGTCTGAGATAAATAAGTATGTATCATAAAACAAGTTAATTAAATCAGATTATCACTTCAAACGAATTAGAGAGTGTATGTCCGCCTGGCTGGTTGCTTGTTTTATCTATTTATGAGCCGATTAGCACTGTAGGGTTTTAAATCAGAGTTTTCTTCTTTTGTTTATATATATATATATATATATATATATATATATATATATATATATATATATAATCGAAGATGTTAAGTGAGCCAATATTATTGTTAAGGTTTTCGTCTTGGTTTTTTTTTTTTCTTTCTCTCGAATGTTTGACTTTTTGTTCAGGTACTTCGTTTGTTTCTTTTTTCTTCCCCTTCTTTTCCCTCCGGGTTCGTTCCCCGTGGGTTTCAAGACGATCTCATTTGTAGTTTCATTATTGATAATCTTGACACAATTAGTTCTGTTGTTATTGGTATTATAACTATAATTAGTATATATATATATATATATATATATATATATATATATATATAGTTAAACCTGCATTAATATATATATATATATATATATATATATATATATATATATTAATGCAGGTTTCATTGAATAAAATAGACAAGTTCTGTCTATTAATTTTGTGTAGGATCCGTTCATACCATTTGATTTACTTGATGGTGATATCGTTGAAAGACAACAAAAAATCACAGTAATTGTTGATTTTTTTATCGGGTCTAAGCTTTCGACTCACATAAGCCATTATCAAAGAGTAAATATTAACACACAGTAAACATAGAACATTTAAGCTATTAACAATAAAAAGAATTAAATTGAAACTATAAGTCCATCCCTACCGTGGCGGATGGCCGAAG
The DNA here is from genome assembly GCA_037127315.1 of Ascarosepion bandense. Taxonomy (NCBI): domain Eukaryota; kingdom Metazoa; phylum Mollusca; class Cephalopoda; order Sepiida; family Sepiidae; genus Ascarosepion; species Ascarosepion bandense. Next base: position 7,127,545 of record JBBBDQ010000118.1, on the reverse strand, counting down.
ACAGTGACAAAATAGTGGCGTTGTGGTCCCTGATCTTTGATTACAGGCATTTGAGTACGTTATTGGAAATATCAAAATTGATTGTATTCAAACCAGGTTTAAATTGTTTAATGTAGATTGCTTCTAGGATTTTTATTTTCTGTTTATTATTTTCTTGTTTAAGTATGTGCGTGCTATCAACGAGCGTTTTTCTCAGAAGTGTGCGTTGATAACCGTGTTGTTTTAAATGACGGAATATATTTGAATTTTCATTTAAGTGCAACGTCAGACGCCGTGAGAGCGAATTTGTAGTGTTGCCAATGTAGATATTATTGAGGTTGTTAGAGATACATTCTCTAAATGGACATATGAATTTATATACTACATTGGTTTTTTGCAAATCACTAGCAGTGGGGGGAGATTCGTTGCGGACAAATGAATTAGATGTAGTGGATTTAGTGTAATATATAATAAACTTAATTCTTTTGTTAGAGTCTGTCGGAGAAATATTAGTATTTATGAGTTTTTTTTAGGATGTTTTCATCTAGTTGGTAGTTAGAGTGCATTTGGCTACGGTATAAGAGAGTGATATGTTTAGGATTGTTTGGGTTAGTATCATGTGTTGTTTTTCCATGTTAAGCTTTTTAAAAAAATAAAGTATTTGTTCATAAAAAATAAAAAGCTTAACATGGAAAAAACAACACATGATACTAACCCAAACAATCCTATGAAAAGGCACTTAACCATCCACAATTTGCAACAAACAATAAGGATGTTCACTTTCCTGTTATATGCAAACTCGCAGTATAACCCGGCGTTGCTCGGGTGTAATGAAAACTTTAAAACTCATCCATGGTCCTGGAGTTCAGACTCTTTGGATGTTGGCACGAAAGACTAAAAAGCAATAGTTGTTTCCAGTTAAAGCGAAACCATAGACTGAAAGAAAAATGAATGGATCTAAGTCAAAATTTGATTTCCTGTTATCGATATCAAATAAGTTTTTTTCGTCGTAAAATAAATTTTGAAGGCTAAATAAGTCCTCTGAGTAAATGGTATCTTGGCTGAAACTAAGAACTACAATTATACCTACTTAGAGCCAAACCCAAAGCAAAAACTAAAATAAAAGGGCAGGGCTGAAAAAGAATACAGACATACAGACAGATAAACAGACACACACAAACATCTTGTCTTATATATATATATTATCAATTTTCTGCACTATTGTAAGAACTGCAACCTTGAAACTTCTGAATATCGTTTCTTATGTCTTTGTCTATGAGTGTATTATATTTGATTAAAACCTCGACGCCAGTCCAGTCAGTCAGTTAAGTGTCATACGTGATACACGATTGGGCAATCATGGCTGACTGGGCAGAAGATTTTCCCGCAGTAGGAATGACATTACAGTAGACTAGTTGCCAACGAAGGCTGTAGAAAACAATCTGTCCTGATATTTAACCTATAGCTGGAGGGAGAAGCGACGGATTCATACATTTTCTAAAGGTATTTACGCGTATGTGAATACAACGAATTCAACTGGAATTCGAAATCGGCTCGCCGATTTTTCGTTTCAAGCCGATATTCACTGCACCACAACTCATATCCGCACTGCACAGTCTATTACTGCGCTTAAAATCAAAAAGTTTAGGTCCCATAGCTAAGAGTTCGTCCAATAATTACCATGAAAGTATTTATAAGAAATTAAAAATTTTAAATAAAAAAAAAAAACGCACATAGAGGCAACTTTGCGGTGGTGTGTAAGTAACTCAAGCCGAGCCGCCATATCAGGACCAATAATATGGCTGGTTTTTATTTGGATCTTACCAAGGAGCTCAAGTTAAATAGATATAGCACCGTATCATATGTGGCAGCAAAATTCTATGCATGGATGAATCGTAAGCTTATAAATATGTAAGACTAGCAGTATAGCCCGGCGTTGCTCGGGTGTAATGAAAGCTTTAAAACTAATCCATAGTCCTGGAGCTCAGACTCTTTGGAAGGTTGGCACGAAAGACTAAAAAGGAATAGTTGTTTCCAGTTAAAACGAAAGAAAAATGAATGGATGTAAGTCAAACGGTGAATTTCCTGGTATCGATATCAAGTAAGTTTTTTTCGTCGGAAACTGAATTTTGAAGGCTAAATAAGTCATCTGAGTAAATGGTATCATGGTTGAGACTAAAAACTACAATTATACCTCTTTAGAGCCAAACCCGAAGCAAAAAAGGCTGAAAAACTACAGACATACAGGCAGATAAACAGACACACACACACACACACACAAATATCTTGTCTTATACAATTATATATACTATCGATTTTCTGCACTATTGTAAGAACTGCAACCTTGAAACTTCTGAATATCGTTTCTTATGTCTTTGTCTATGAGTGTATCAAATTTGATTAAAATCGGACCACACTTTCTATAACCCGATTATTTCGATTACCGATTATCGATATTTATCGGGGGTACCTCGACACAAACCCTAGCTAAGAACACTCACAGACGCTTTTAGTAGAACTGTGTAAATTTTCAAGAAAATCGGTTCAGCCGTTTCGGAGTCTATAGGTAACGGACACACACACACACAGACAAAGTTCCATTTATAAATAAGTTTAGATAGATTCCGGAAAGAAAAATTGTACCGCCTTACACAGTGAACCGACTTTCTTAGCAGCTGATCAAGCAATGAATTCAATATAGTGTTTCCACTTCATGTCAGTTGAAAAAGTTAATCCTAGAAAGCACAACGAATCAATTTCTAGGAGGTTAGCATTAGCCATGCTGATGGAAAGGAGAGACATTGGTCTCTCCGATGATTCATGGAGGAAATTTCTGATATGTCTCTGATTCGAGGTAGTTAAGCGGTTTACTCGTCGTATGCAGTATTCTGAGACGTAGGCGTAGTCAGTAGACATAGACCAATAGTCGTAGACCTAAGAAAGTAGAGCTCTAGCGTATAGACGTATGGAGGAAGACCTCTGCGTCCTCGCCTTCATCTGTATTTATGGCTGACACCAGTCAATACCATTACTGTAAGGGGGAACCAAGGTGTATGCATATTCATTACATTAAGTTTAGTTTTAATTGAGCTAAAATTGAGAAACCCTCTTTTGACCCAGTTAACGACGGTCTTGGGGTCGTTTTGGACATCAGCTGCCGTTCTGACCTTGAATAGATCAGCCTTACTTTCGAGGTAAGTGAAAATGGTGATATCGTCAGCGTAGATTCCAAGTTGAGAGCTGATGTTGTCAGGAAGGTCGTTAATGAAAATTAAAAACAGCATAGGATCAAGGATGACGTCTTGGGGGACACCTGCCTTAGCACGAAAGGATCTAGACGAATGGCCGTCCAGGATAACTTTCATTTCACAAATTGATAAATTGATAAGAAAGTCTGGTTAAGCTTTTAGCATGTGAAGAAGACCTGTATACACGTTTCCGTCAACGTCTTTCGATATGTCTACGGAAAGTGCGACAAAGAGATCCGAAGGCGAATTGGCATTCCAGAAGTTGAGTAAAGTATTAAGAAACAGGACAATTTTGCTAGAAACAAAGAAGAGAGTGCTGGATTGCTATGTGATGTCAGTTATTCAATATGGCAGTGAATGCTGGACAACATCATCGAAGATGAAGGAAAAACTTGAAGCAACTGAAATGTGGTTCTACAGAAAATTGCTGCAAATATCATGTGAATACTGATGAGGTCTTAGAAATGATGGAAACGAAAAGGAAATTAATACTGAGCATCAGGAAGAGACAATTGAAGTTCCTGGGCCATGCAATGAGGAAGGAGGGCTTGGAGAACCTGATACTTAACAGGCCAGGCAGACGGGAAAAGAGGCAGAGGAAAGCAGCGGATAACATATTTGAAGGACCTGATCAGGTGGATGACGGAACGAGGGTTTCATGGCGTAACAAAAGAAGGTGTGCTAAGAGCCACCAGTGATAGGGAGACGTGGAAAGTCATGATCGCCTTACGTCTTGAATGAACAGGGCACATAGAAAAAGAAGAATGCTGTAGCATTCGAGTTTTACCGTTTATATCTAGAGCATGATAAACAGTTTCCGCAGTTATTGTCAGTACACCTGCAGTTGACCTTGATAAACAAAAGTAGCATGGGTTGTCTAAGAATAGGCCCTCCAATTATGGATGAAGAACCAATTCAGCATTGATTAGTTCCTCCAGTATTTGTCTATATTTCTGAAATGAGGTAGTATTTACAGTTTTTACATTTTTCGGAATATTGTACTCATCTTTGTTGTCATTTGTAATACGTTTCGGCCGTTGTATGCTCCGGCTTTCTTCATGTACAAGGAATTTCAAACTGAACCCTTTATTAGAATCACTGGGGTGGGGTATATGATCCTCATTCCTTGCATAAAGGTTCGAATGGAAGTCTTTATAGGGATCTCGGTTAGAGATGATAGCAGAAACCATGGAAGGGATTATATACATATCACACGACAGAGAACCAGTTCTAGGAGGAAAGTTAAACAGGGATATTCCGGATGTGTCAAGAGTAGAGCTTTGGCAATTATCTCTGTCTCTGTACATCTCTGTACATCTTCAGTCAGAAACTCTATGATTGGCACCCAACGGCGTAGCAAATATCTTCGTCTCTGTATATTTTCAGTCAGGAACTCTATGGGAGTCGGCCGGCCCTACGGTGGGCGCCTAGTGTCTTTGCGCCTTACCTTCGTCGTTACGAGAAGCCGACTGGACTCTGCTGGACTCTGCTCGTATTGGAATAAATAAATTTATTACCTGCATTCATAGAAAAAACAACATTTTTTTCAGTTGATTATTTTCGATTTCTAAAAATTACGAACCAGTCCAATTCCTTCCGCACGATCGGTAACAATTAATCTGCACAATTAATAATACAACTAATGTGATAGGTACCGACTTGGCGGCTCGACTTCCCCACCGACGAGATGTAGCCTCTCTTTGTCTGTTCTATAAATACTTTCATTTCCAACGAACTTAAGTCACTGGTGCCTCTGCAACAGGTGTTTTAAATAGCCACCAGATTGGCAACTCGGTACCACCCATTCATAGTTAGATTAACCACATGCAGACGAAAATTCTACTACTTCAGCTTCTTCTCTCACACTTCCCGCCTGTGGAACTCACTTCCATATTGTTGCTTTTCTGACGGCTACAACCTCCAGGAATTTAAATGCAATGTCAATACCCATCTTTTAACCACTTGACTCTAGTTCTTTCTTCACCACCCTGTATATCCTTTCCTTTCTCTCCACCTTTGCAACTGTCATCACACCTGTATTCCCATCCTTCTATTGCTCCTTTCTAACTGGTTCGTCTTTCTCTTCACTCTCTTCTGATTGATCTGTTTACACTTATGAAGCCCTCTGCACATCAGTGGCATTACTGCCTTGCTTGGGGTGATACGATTAAAAAAAAGCTTCGAATGGAAGTCTTTATAGGGATCTCGGTTAGAGATGATAGCAGAAACCATGGAAGGGATTATATACATATCACTCGACAGAGAACCAGTTCTAGGAGGGAAGTTAAACAGGGATATTCTGGAGGTGTCAAGAGTAGAGTTTGGCAATTATCTCTGTCTCTGTACATCTCTGTACATCTTCAGTTAGAAACTCTATGGTTGGCGCCCAACGGCGTAGCAAATATCTCTGTCTCTGTATATCTTCAGTTAGGAACTCTATGGGAGGCGCCTAGTGTCTTTGTGCCTTACCTTCGTCGTTATGAGAAGCCGACAGGACTCTGCTCGTCTTGGAATAAATAAATGTATTACCTGCGTTCATAGAACAAACAACATTTTTTTCAGTTGATTCTTTTCGATTTCTAAAAATTACGAACCAGTTCAATTCCTTCCGCCCAATCAGCAACAATTAATCTGCTCAATTAATAATAATTTCTTCATTTCCGTTTCCGGCGATAACATTGTTATATTTCTTGCGTGCAAAATATAGTGTCACATGCAGACACACAATAATAATATACGATATTTGCTATTAACACTATTTACTTTCTTTGGGCTGTTGTTCTCATCTTTATTGTCATGTTTCATTTTTATCTGCCGTATAGCTCAGGCTTGGAAATTCTAATTCCACAGCCAGAATTTAACCATTTGCACTTATCAAATATTTTCTTTTCAATAACTAAAAACTGTTTTGTTAACTTTTCACTTTTATCTGCAGTGTAGCTCAGGCTTCAATTGTATTTCTCTTAATCATGCCGTCTCCGCCCATCAACAATAACCTCATTTGGCCCAACTGATTATCTAATAGCACGCCCGCAAAATATGTATTCGTTCATATCTCTCAGCTTTGGGTTTGCAATCTCTTATTTTCCTCTGCTTATATTGGAATAAATTTATTATCTGCATTCATATTAGAACAAACAACTTTTTTGTTTTCAATTAGTTCTTTTTTATTCATAAAAAATTACGACCGAACACAATTCCTTCAGCCCAGTCAGCAACAATTAATCTGCACAATTAATAATACAACTAATAATAATAATTTCTTCCTTTCCAATTTACGGCGATAACAGTGATATATTTCTTGCATGCAAAATATAGTGTTACATACAGAAAATTTAATTTTAGAATTTGACATGAAATGCACAGGTATGAGTGTAAATAGCAAATGAAAAGAAAAAATCGGTGATTAATTTTTAAACAAAAAATAAAAGTGAGAAAAAGGTGGAAGGAGAAAGATAAGAAAAGTTAAATGAAAGAAAATTACACGGACATTATTAAAGAGAAAGAACAATGGTAGATGAAAAAAATAATAGATACCTATTGAAAATTCAACCCACTTTTTAGCAGGTTGAAATATCAATGGGTATTTATTTTTATAAATATAAATATATTTATAAATAAACAAGAAGAAATTTTAAAGAAAAAAGCCATAATAAATTAATAGAGAAAATAAAGAATGTGAATGAATCAAAATGTTTGAAGAAGTAGTCAAATATGTCTTCTTCTCCAACAATACGACGCCGCCATTAAAGTGAAGAAAGATGACTGAAATTACAGACACACTAGAAAACAAAATATTAATAGCCGACGCGAAAATTATGAATTCACTCTTCTGCTCTCTTTTCATGTTCGATTTTTATCTTTTAATCGCCATTTCAGGAAAGTTCGAACGATACCATTCTGTCAGAATACAAAAGCAGGTAACGAACGAGAGGAAGAAAAAGAATTGCTATTCTGATAACAAGTCTTTCATATTCACCAAGGTCAAGGCTACAAGAAACAGCTGGGCACTAGTTCTTACACTGACTGAAAATTATTTACATTAGAAAAAAAGAAAAAAAAAGTTTAATTCAATTCGATTCTAATAAAAATTCCTTTCTGCAAAAGCAAGATTTATTCTCTTCTAAATTTTTTCCATTGGCTGTGAGTCAAATGGCAGAGTTGATTGAATTTTTGATTTTTTTTTGGTGAGGTCGTATAAAAGAGGCGCGTTTAAGATGAAAACGGTGGCTTGCATTTGCACACGTACAAGATGGCCTCCAACAAAAAAAACTTAAACCCGATGAATCTTAGAAAGCAAAATTAAGCATACTAGAAA